>SZWC01006726.1:1076-29418 GCA_023375785.1 Penium margaritaceum | reverse complement strand
TTCTTTTGGTCATGGTTAGTGGCATATGCCTACTTTGGTCTGTCACTGTACATGGTTGCCACACCTAGTCACTACGTATTGAAGGTCTTTGTGCTTTCTAGTTGATAGCTAGTGTTCCCAAACCATTGTTACCCCCTCTGACTATCTGTGACTCTTGTTGTGAGTTGTCAACGTGGACCACATGAAGTGAAATTTGTTTGTCATGGTCAGTGACATATGCATACTTTGGTTGGTCGTTGTACACGGTAGCCACACTGTGCCAGTGCATATTGACGGTCTTTGTACTTGTAAGTCAATAACTAGTATTCATAAACCATTGACGATTTGACCAAAGACCATTTGTGACTCGTGTTATGAGTTGTCAAAGTTGACCACACATAGTGACATTCTTGGTCCTGGTCAGTGACATATGCCTACTTTGGTTGGTCATTGTACAAGGTAGCCACACCGTGCCACTACTTATTGAAGGTCCTTGTACTTGCTAGTTGATACCTGGTATTCCCAAACCATCTTTCTCCCCTCTTACCATTTGTGACTCGTATTATGAGTTGTCAATGTTGACCACACACAGCGGATTTCTATGGTCAACGGCAGTACATATGCCTACTTTGGTCGGTCATTGTGCATGGTAGCCACATCGTGCTACTACTTATTGAAGGTCGTTGTACTTGCTAGTTGAAAACTAATATTCCGAAACCATTGTTTCCCCCTCTGACAAGTTGTGACTCGTGTTATGGGTTGTGAACGTTAACCACCCATATTGAAAATCTTTGGTCATGGTCAGTGACATATGCCTAGTTTGGTTGTTCGGTGTGCATAGTAGCCACACCGTGCCACTACTTAACAAAGTTGTTTGTCCTTACTAGTCGCTACACAGGATTCCCAATCCATTGTCTCTCCCTCTGACCATTTTTGACTCGTGTTATGAGCTGTCAATGTTGACCACACATAGTGGACTTCTTTGGTCATAGTCAGTTACGTATGCATCCTTTGGTTGGTCACTGTGCACGCTGGCCACACCGTGCCACTACTTGTTGAATTCCTTTGTACTTGCTAGTTGATAACTAGTGTTCCCAACCCATAGTTTCCCCCTCTGACCATTTGTGACTCGTGTTATGAGTTTTCAACGTTGACCATACACTGTGAAATTCGTTTGGTCATTGTTAGTGGCATATGCCTACTTTGGTTTGTCACAATACATGGTTGCCACGCCGTGTCACTACGTATTGAAGATCTTTGTGCTTTCTAGTTGATAGCTGGTGTTCCCAAACCATTGTTACCCCCTCTAACTATCTGTGACTCTTGTTGTGATTTTTGAACGTTGACCACATAAAGTGAAATTCTTTGGTCATGGTCAGTGACATATGCATACTTTGGTTGGTCGCTGTGCACGGTAGCCGCTCTGTGCCACTGCATATTGACGGTCTTTGTACTTGCTGGTTGATAACTAGTATTCACAAACCATTGTTTCCCCCTCTGACCATTTATGACTCGTGTTATGAGTTGTCAAAGTTGACCACACATAGTGACATTCCTGGTCATTGTCAGTGACATATGCCTACTTTGGTTGGTCATTGTACATGGTAGCCACACCGTGCCACTACTTATTGAAGGTCCTTGTGCTTGCTGGTTGATAACTGGTGTTCCCAAACCATCGTTCCCCCTCTGACCATTTGTGACTCGTATTATGAGTTGTCAACGTTGACCAAACACAGCGGATTTCTTTGGTGAAAGGCAGTACATATACCTACTTTGGTCGGTCCTTGTGCATGGTAGCCACACCGTGCTACTACTTATTGAAGGTCGTTGTACTTTCTAGTTGAAAACTAATATTCCGAAACCATTTTTTCCCCCTCGGACCATTTGTGACTCGTGTTATGCGTTGTGAACGTTGACCACCCATATTGAAATTCTTTGATCATGGTCAGTGACATATGCCTAGTTTGGTTGTTCGGTGTGCATAGTAGCCACACCGTGCCACTACTTATTGAAGTTCTTTGTCCTTTCTAGTCGCTACATAGGGTTCCCAATCCATTGTCTCTCCCTCAGACCATTTGTGACTTGTGTTATGAGTTGTCAATGTTGACCACACATCGTGGACTTCTTTGGTCATAATCAGTGATGTATGCATCCTTTGGTTGGTCACTGTGCACGCTAGCCAAACCGTGCCACTACTTGTTGAAGGTATTTGTACTTGCTAGCTGATAACTAGTGTTCCCAATCCATAGTTTCCCCCTCTGACCATTTGTGACTCGTGTTATGAGTTTTCAACTTTGACCACACACTGTGAAATTCTTTTGGTCATGGTTAGTGGCATATGCCTACGTTGCTTTGTCACTGTACATGGTTGCCACGCCGTGTCACTACGTATTGAAGGTCTTTGTGCTTTCTAGTTGATAGCTAGTGTTTCCAAACCATTTTTATCCCCTCTGACTGTATGTGACTCTTGTTGTGAGTTGACAACGTTGACCACATGAAGTGAAATTCTTTGGTCATGGTCAGTGACATATGCATACTCTGGTTGGTCGCTGTGCACGGTAGCCACACTGGGCCACTGCATATTGACGGTCTTTGTACTTGCTAGTCGATAACTAGTATTCACAAACCATTGTTTCCCCCTCTGACCATTTGTGACTCATGTTTTGAGTTGTCATAGTTGACCACACATAGTGACATTCTTGGTCATGGTCAGTGACATATGCCTACTTTTATTGGTCATTGTACATGGTAGCCACACCGTGCCACTACTTACTGAAGGTCCTTGTGCTTGCTGGTTGATACTTGGTGTTCCCAAACCATCGTTCCCCCCTCTGACCATTTGTGACTCGTATTATGAGTTGTCAATGTTGACCACACACAGCGGATTTCTTTGGTGAAAGGCAGTACATATGCCTACTTTGGTCGGTCATTGTGCATGGTAGCCACACCGTGCTACTACTTATTGAAGGTCGTTGTACTTGCTAGTTGAAAACTAATTTCTGAAACCATTGTTTCCCCCTCTGACCATTGTGACTCGTGTTATGGGTTGTGAACGTTGACCACCTATATTGAAATTCTTTGGTCATGGTCAGTGACATATGCCTAGTTTGGTTGTTCGGTGTGTATAGTAGCTACACTGTGCCACTACTTATTGAAGTTCTTTGTCCTTCCTAGTCGCTACATAGGGTTTTCAATCCATTGTCTCTCCCTCTGACCATTTGTGACTCGTGTTATGAGCTGTCAATGTTGACCACACATAGTGGACTTCTTTGGTCATAGGCAGTGACGTATGCAACCTTTGGTTGGTCACCGTGCACGCTAGCCACACCGTGCCACTACTTGTTGAAGGTCTTTGTACTTGTTAGTTGATAACTAGTATTCCCAACCCATAGTTTCCCCCTCTGACCATTTGTGACTCGTGTTATGAGTTTTCAACGTTGACCACACACTGTGAAATTCTTTTGGTCATCGTTAGTGGCATATGCCCACTTTGGTTTGTCACCGTACATGGTTGCCACGCCGTGTCACTACGTATTGAAGGTCTTTGTGCGTTCTAGTTGATAGCTAGTATTCCCAAACCATTGTTTCCCCCTCTGACTATCTGTGACTCTTGTTGTGAGTTGTCAACGTTGACCATTTGAGATGAAATTCTTTGGTCATGATCAGTGACATATGCATACTTTGGTTGGTCGCTGTGCACGGTAGCCACACTGTGCATATTGGCGGTCTTTGTACTTGCTAGTCGATTACTAGTATTCAGAAACGATTGTTTCCACCTCTCACCATTTGTGACTCGTGTTATGAGTTGTCAAAGTTGACCACACATAGTGATATTCTTGGTCATGGTCAGTGACATATGCCTACTTTGGTTGGTCATTGTACATGGTAGCCACACCGTGCCACTACTTATTGAAGGTCGTTGTGCTTGCTAGTTGATACCTTGTGTTCCCAACCCATCGTTGCCCCCTCTGACCATTTGTGACTCGTATTATGAGTTGTCAATGTTGACCACACACAGCGGATTTCTTTGGTCAAAGGCAGTAGATATGCCTACTTTGGTCGGTCATTGTGCACGGTAGCCACACCTTGCTACTACTTATTGAAGGTTGTTGTACTTGCTAGTTGAAAACTAATATTCCGAAACCATTGTTTCCCCCTCTGACCAATTGTGACTCGTGTTATGGGTTGTGAACGTTGACCACCCATATTGAAATTCTTTGGTCATGGTCAGTGACATATGCCTAGTTTGGTTGTTTGGTGTGCATAGTAGCCGCACCGTACCACGACTTATTGAAGTACTTTGTCCTTTCTAGTCGCTACATAGGATTCCCAATCCATTGTCTCTCCCACTGACCATTTGAGACTCGTGTTATGAGTTGTCAATGTTGACCACACATAGTGGACTTCTTTGGTCATAGTCAGTGACGTAAGCATCCTTTTGTTTTCACTGTGCACGCTAGCCACACCGTGCCACTACTTGTTGAAGGTCTTTGTACTTGCTAGTTTACAACTAGTGTTCCCAACCCATAGTTTCCCCCTCTGACCATTTGTGACTCGTGTTATGAATTTTTAACGTTGACCACACGCTGTGAAATTCTTTTGGTCATGGTTAGTGGCATATGCCGACTTTGGTTTGTCACTGTACATGGTTGCCACGCCGTGTCACTACGTATTGAAGATCTCTGTGCTTTGTAGTTGATACCTAGTGTTCTCAAACCATTGTTACCCCCTCTGACTATCTGTGACTCTTGTTGTGAGTTGTCAACGTTGACCACATGAAGTGAAATTCTTGGTCACGGTCAGTGACATATGCATACTTTGGTTGGTCGCTGTACACGGTAGCCACACTGTGCCACTGCATATTGACGGTCTTTGTACTTGCTAGTCGATAACTAGCATTCACAAACCATTGTTTCATCCTCTGACCATTTGTGACTCGTGTTATGAGATGTCAAAGTTGACCTCACATAGTGACATTTGTGGTCATGGTCCGTGACATATGCCTACTCTGGTTGGTCATTGTACATGGTAGCCACACCGTGCCACTACGTATTGAAGGTCCTTGTCTTTGCTAGTTGATACCTGGTGTTCCCAAACCATCGTTCCCCCCTCTGACCATTTGTGACTCGTATTATGAGTTGTCAACGTTGACCACACACAGCGGATTTGTTTGGTCAAAGGCAGTACATATGCCTACTTTGGTCGGTCATTGTGCATGGTAGCCACACCGTGCTACTACTTATTGAAGGTCGTTGTACTTCTAGTTGAAAACTAATATTCCGAAACCATTATTTCCCCCTCTGACCATTTGGGACTCGTGTTATGGGTTGTGAACGTTGACCACCCATATTGAAATTCTTTGGTCATGGTCAGTGACATATGCCTANTATTGAAGGTCCTTGTCTTTGCTAGTTGATACCTGGTGTTCCCAAACCATCGTTCCCCCCTCTGACCATTTGTGACTCGTATTATGAGTTGTCAACGTTGACCACACACAGCGGATTTCTTTGGTCAAAGCCAGTACATATGCCTACTTTGGTCGGTCATTGTGCATGGTAGCCACACCGTGCTACTACTTATTGAAGGTCGTTGTACTTTCTAGTTGAAAACTAATATTCCGAAACCATTATTTCCCCCTCTGACCATTTGGGACTCGTGTTATGGGTTGTGAACGTTGACCACCCATATTGAACTTCTTTGGTCATGGTCAGTGACATATGCCTAGTTTGGTTGTTCGGTGTGCATAGTAGCCACACCGTGCCACAACTTATTGAAGTACTTTGTCCTTTCTAGTCGCTACATAGGATTCCCAATCCATTGTCTCTCCCACTGACCATTTGTGACTCGTGTTATGAGTTGTCAATCTTGACCACACATAGTGGACTTCTTTGGTCATAGTCAGTGACGTATGCATCCTTTGGTTTGTCACTGTGCACGCTAGCCACACCGTGCCACTACTTGTTGAAGGTCTTTGTACTAGCTAGTTTATATCTAGTGTTCCCAACCCATAGTTTCCCCCTCTAACCATTTGTGACTCGTGTTATGAATTTTTAACGTTGACCACACGCTGTGAAATTCTTTTGGTCATGGTTAGTGGCATATGCCGACTTTGGTTTGTCACTGTACATGGTTGCCACGCCGTGTCACTACGTATTGAAGGTCTTTGTGCTTTCTAGTTGATACCTAGTGTTCTCAAACCGTTGTTACCCCCTCTGACTATCTGTGACTCTTGTTGTGAGTTGTCAACGTTGACCACATGAAGTGAAATTCTTTGGTCATGGTCAGTGACATATGCATACTTTGGTTGGTCGCTGTGCACAGTAGCCACACTGTGCCACTGCATATGGATGGTCTTTGTACTTGCTAGTCGATAACTAGTATTCACAAACCATTGTTTCATCCTCTGTCCATTTGTGACTCGTGTTATGAGTTGTCAAAGTTGACCTGACATAGTGACATTCTTGGTCATGGTTAGTGACATATGCCTACTTTGGTTGGTCATCGAACATGGTAGCCACACCGTGCCACTACTTATTGAAGTTCATTGTGCTTGCTCGTTGATACCTGGTGTTCCCAAACCATCGTTCCCCCCTATGACCGTTTGTGACTCGTATTATGAGTTGTCAACGTTGACCACACACAGCGGATTTCTCTGGTCAAAGGCAGTACATATGCCTACATTGGTCGATCATTGTGCATGGTAGCTACACCTTGCTTCTACTTGTTGAAGGTATTTGTACTTGCTAGTTAAAAACTAATATTCCGAAACCATTGTTTCCCCCTCTGACCATTTGTGACTCGTGTTATGGGTTGTGAACATTGACCACCCATATTGAAATTCTTTGGTCATGGTCAGTGACATATTCCTAGTTTGGTTGTTCGGTGTGCATAGTAGCCACACCGTGCCACTACTAATTGAAGTTTTTGTCCTTTCTAGTCACTACATAGGGTTCCCAATCCATTGTCTCTCCCTCTGACCATTTGTGACTTGTGTTATGAGCTGTCAATGTTGACCACACAAAGTGGACTTCTTTGGTCATAGTCAGTGACGTATGCATCCTTTGGTTGGTCAGTGTGCACGCTAACCACACCGTGCCACTACTTGTTGAAGGTCTTTATACTTTCTAGTTGACAACTAGTGTTCCCAACCCATAGTTTCCCCCTCTGATCATTTGTGACTCGTGTTACAAGTTTTCAACGTTGACCACACACTGTGAAATTCTTTTGGTCATGGTTAGTGGCATATGCCTACTTTGGTTTGTCATTGTACATGGTTGCCACGCCGTGTCACTACGTATTGAAGGTCTTTGTGCTTTCTAGTTGATAGCTAATGTTCCCAAACCATTGTTACCCCCTCTGACTATCTGTGACTCTTGTTGTGAGTTGTCAACGTTGACCACATGAAGTGAAATTCTTTGGTCATGGTCAGTGACATATGCATACTTTGGTTGGTCGCTTTGCACGGTAGCCACACTGTGCCATTGCATATTGACTGCCTTTGTTCTTGCTAGTCGACAACTAGTATTCACAAACCATTGTTTCCCCCTCTGACCATTTGCGACTCGTGTTATGAGTTGTCAAAGTTGACCACACATAGTTACATTCTTGGTCATTATCAGTGACATATGCCTACTTTGGTTGGTCATTGTACATGGTAGCCACACCGTGCCACTACTTATTGAAGGTCCTTGTGCTTGCTAGTTGATACCAGGTGTTCCCAAACCATCGTTCCCCCCTCTGACCATTTGTGACTCGTATTATGAGTTGTCAACGTTGACCACACACAGCGGATTTCTTTGGTCAAAGGCAGTACATATGCCTACTTTGGTTGGTCATTGTGCATGGTAGCCACACCGTGCTGTCGAAATATTGATGTCAACACTGACATACTCCCTTGGATAATCCGAGCTCTGAATAAGGTTCAGGTTCCGGTCGCGCACCGAACCTACACGAACCACCTCGCCAACGGACTGTCGGTCACGATCGAGAACTCAGAGGCGAGCCGTCCCTAATAACTGCGACCACGTCACAACCGCGTCCGGCTAGCGGAAAAGAAGCCGTTGCTCTAGGTTTTTGGCCTGTTCTACGATATATTAGCGAGGATGTTCATTCCCTCGAGTTGACCAGAACAGTTCCACTCATTCTGTTCCCTTTTGATTCCGCGGCTTCGCCGCCGTGTTCTCGCTCTGCTCGCTTCTCGCTTCCATTGCCTTCGCTCACCACACCCTCGTCGCAGCTCTTCTATTCGTCCTCTCAAATCCTTCGCTCATCGCATCACTTACTTTTATCGCTCCACCTCCTGTCTACCTTGGAGCGCCGACATCGAGTCCTACTTGAGGCCCTGCGACTATCTCCTAGGACCTTCACTCACCCTTCAGCATCCATCAATGCCCTACCAAGCTCCTGCATGTTCCATTGCTTCTGCCTGCCTCTGCTCTTGCCACTCTCACTCATTGCACTCTTCTGACATGGTATCAGAGCATCAGGTGACATCACCTAGTGCCCCGTGACCTCGTCTCTTGCATCTGCACTCCTCCATCGCCACCGCCGTCACCCTGCGCCTCCCCACTTCGGTGATAGCTGACGTCAGCACCGTCGCCTGGAGTCGTTTTCGGGCTGAAGCAACGCCTTGTCATCCTGAGAAAGCCCTGCGTCCATTCCTCGCCCGTGGCCAACAAAGTAGTGACTTGTCGTCCACAGCAGCTGCAAGCAGCTCCCGAGCCGCCGCCTGCCGTCAACTTCTTGGAAGTTTCCTGTCGCTTGTCACCTGCTACCACTCATCCCCTCAGCCTTCTCAAGCAGCTTCATCCTGCTCATCTCCTCTCCGCAACCTCATCTGCTTCAACCGCGCCGTCCTCTTCATCCTGTTCTCATTCGTCATCTCGCGCCGCGTTCTTGCACCACCTCCTCACGTTGACAGCAGCAACAGCATTCCACCCGCTGTCAGGATATCGGACACCGCCAGTCTTCCCGCCCGTCGGTCTCGGGCCAAATGGGGAACAAGCCGTCACTCTCCTGTCAGCAGAGCAGCTGGTTGTCTCACTGCTCCACTCTCGTCATCCTCTACCTTCCACAACCTCCACCTTTTCGCTCCCGCGACTTCCTCATCATCTTCATCAGCCTTCCCTTCCTTCATCTTTGCGTCATCTTCACCCTCATCTACTGCCTTCAGCCCTCCGCATCATCTCCGCTCCAGCCTCCTTCCTCAGCTCGGCCTCATCTGCCTCCTCGAGTTGTCTTTCGTTATCAGCATCATCCACACCGCCTCCGCATCAGGCTTCCTCATCCGGTTTTCTTCATCAGCGCACGAGGTTTCCCCCCTGCGCCCACTCATTCATCCACCGCCTCCGATTTCCTCCGCTCCGTTTCAGTATCATTCTTCGCTCGGCACAAGGATCCGCCCGGTCGCATCGCCCGTTCTGTGATGACCTGCGCCCATGACAAAACTTCCGCAGTGCACGTGGTTTCGCCCCTGCGCCCACTCATCAGCAGCTCCGCCGTCATCAAGAGCAAGCTCCAGCATCTGCGGCCAGCAAAGGATCTGCACGAGCTAGCTATCCGCCTCACAGCAGCCTGCACCTCCGCCAGCAGCAGAATTCTCGCGGCGCGTCAGCTTTGGCCTTCCCCTTGCCGCATTCTACCCCTCTACGTCGCAACGCACGTGGTTTCTCCCCTGAGCCCACTCCGTCAACTATTGTTCCTCAGCTTCTGCTCCTTCCGCTCGGCACACGGACCCGCCCAGTCAAACCATCAATCTTGCGGCGACCTGCGCCCACGCCGATTTCTCTGCAGCGCACGTGGTTTCGTCCCTGCGCCCACTCTACAACACTATATTCTTCCATCATCATCCGCTTTCGCTCTCTCTGCTCGGCACACGGATTCGCCCGGTCGGACCGCCAATCTAGCGTCGACCTGCGCCCACGCCGATTTCGCTGCAAGTGCACGTGGTTCCACCCCTCCACACAAACCTCCACACCCAAGGCTTCCATCTGTCCTTCCCTTCGCAGCATCTGCATCCCCACCACCTTTCAGCAGCAGTGGCACTTCCTCCCGCCAGAGCATCGGACACCTCCAGTCTTCCTGCTCGTCTGGCTCGAGCATAATTGGGGCACAAGCCGTCACTCCTCTAGCGACAGTGAAAAGCTCCTGCTTCTTGACTACCTTCCTCTCTCTCTTCCTTCGTCTTGACTCCTCCTTCAGTTCTTCTCCAGCACCTGCATCTGTAGCAGAAGCCAGTCAACAAAGGCAAAAGTCAACATGCCACTGGACCCAGACATCCCCCGTCTCCCTGCTTGATCAAGTCAACCAGTGGAACAAGCCGTTTTATCCATGGACCTGACTACCTGAGTCTTTGCGCTCCTCTACACTTTCCCTGGACTCACGGAGTCTACTGTGGCAGAGCACTCTTTGAGTGCGGCGTCGTGGCAGCGCCCTCCATTCCTTCATCCCCAGCACCCTGCACCACCACCATCTCCATCACCACTTTAAGGGATCATACCAAGGAGAATGAGCTCTCGGCGGTATCCCCTTGGAACAGCATCAGCATCAAGGCCATCTCACCAAACGGCCTTGATGAATCAACGGTTCCTCTCGGCACTCCCTACACTCGAGCAGACCATGAGCAACAACACAATCACTGCCCTCTTTCGAGTTCAATCTTCAGTGAAGCCAATCTACTTCATTGACTGTTCAAATCCTAGTCGAGCACTGACTGATACTGTTGTGCATCTTCCAGAGTGCCTACGAGACTCCCCCCAACTGCACAGGAAAAGAGATGGTCCCACCAACTACCATCAATGGAGAGTTGAACTGTTACTCAAGCTGGGGAGACTCCAATTTCCCGCGTTCAACCTCCGACAGGTACTCCTCGGTCTCCTGAACTCCATATCCCTTCTTGGTGCCGACTGGGTTGAAGCCCTTCTGAAGGAGGCGCTCATCCTCACCACTCATCACTCTCTTCACCCACTCATCAGACAACCATACGAAGACTTTGCTGAGACCTGGCGACTCCTATATCTGACCTGTGCACCACGTCCTCTCCAGTGTTGACTTCAGGGGGGCTGTCGGAATATTGAAGTCAACACTGACATACTCCCTCGGATAATCCGAGCTCTGAATAAGGTTCAGGTTCCGGTCGCGCACCGAACCTACACGAACCACCTCGCCAACGGACTGTCGGTCAAGATCGAGAACTCAGAGGCGAGCCGTCCCTAATAACTGCGACCACATCGCAACCGCGTCCGGCTAGCGGAAAAGAAGCCGCTGCCCTAACGTTTTGGCCTGTTCTGCGATATATTAGTGAGGATGTTCATTCGCTCGAGTTAACCAGAACAGTTCCACTCATTCTGTTCCCTTTTGGTTCCGCGGCTTCGCCGCCGTGTTCTCACTCTGCTCGCTTCTCGCTTCCATTGCCCTTGCTCACCACACCCTCATCACAGCTCTTCTCTTTGTCATCTCAAATCCTTCGCTCATCGCATCACTTACTTCTATCGCTCCACCTCCTGTCTACCTTGGAGCGCCAACATCGAGTCCTACTCGAGGCCCTGCGACTAACTCCTAGGACCTTCACTCACCCTTCAGCATCCATCACTGCCCTACCAAGCTCCTGCATGTTCCATTGCTTCTGCTTGCCTCTGCTCTTGCCACTCTCACTCATTGCACACTTCTGACACGTGCTACTACTTATTGAAGGTCATTGTACTTGCTAGTTGAAGACTAATATTCCGAAACCATTCTTTCCCTCTCTGACCATTTGTGACTCCTGTTATGGGTTCTGAACGTTGACCACCCATATTGAAATTCTTTGGTCATGGTCAGTGACATATGCCTAGTTTGGTTGTTCGGTGTGCATAGTAGCCACACCGTGCCACTACTTATTGAAGTTCTTTGTCCTTTCTAGTCGCTACATGGGGTTCCCAATCCATTGTCTCTCCCTCTGACCATTCGTGACTCGTGTTATGAGTTGTCAATTTTGACCACACGTAGTGGACTTCTTTGGTAATAGTCAGTGACGTATGCATCCTTTGGATGTTCACTGTGCAGGCTAGCCATACCGTGCCACTACTTGTTGAAGGTATTTGTACTTGCTAGATGATAACTAGTGTTTCCAACCCATAGTTTCCCCCTCTGACCATTTGTGACTCGTGTTATGAGTTTTCAACGTTGACCACACACAGTGAAATTCCTTTGGTCATGGTTAGTGGCATATGCCTACTTTGGTTTGTCATTGTACATGGTTGCCACGCCGTGTCACTGTATATTGAAGGTCTTTGTGCTTTCTAGTTGATAGCTAGTGTTCCCAAACCATTGTTACCCCCTCTTACTATCTGTGACTCTTGTTGTGAGTTGTCAACGTTGTCCACATGAAGTGAAATTCTTTGGTCATGGTCAGTGACATATGCATTCTTTGGTTGGTCGCTGTGCACGGTAGCCACACTGTGCCACTGCATATTGACGGTCTTTGTACGTGCTAGTCGATACCTAGTATTCATAAACCATTGTTTCCCCCTCTGACCATTTGTGACTCGTGTTATGAGTTGTCAAAGTTGACCACACATAGTGACATTCTTGGTCATGGCCAGTGACATATGCCTAATTTAGTTGGTGATTGTACATCGTAGCCACACCGTGCCACTACTTATTGAAGTTCCTTGTGCTTGCTAGTTGATACCTGGTGTTCCCAAACCATCGTTCCCCCCCCTCTGACCATTTGTGACTCGTATTATGAGTTGTCAACGTTGACCACACACAGCAGATTTCTTTGGTCAAAGGCAGTACATATGCCTACTTTGGTCGGTCATTGTGCATAGTAGCCACACCGTGCTACTACTCATTGAAGGTCGTTGTACTTGCTAGTTGAAAACTGATATTCCGAAACCATTGTTTCCCCCTTTGACCATTTGTGACTCGTTTTATGGGTTGTGAACGTTGACCACCCATATTGAAATTCTTTTGTCATGGTCAGTGATATATGCCTAGTTTGGTTGTTCGATGTGCATAGTAGCCACACCGTGCCACTACTTATTGAAGTTCTTTGTCCTTTTTAGTCGCACATAGGATTCCCAATCCAGTGTCTCTCCCTCTGCCCATTTGTGACTCGTGTTATGAGTTGTCAATGTTGACCACACATAGTGGACTTCTTTGGTCATAGTCAGCAACGCATGCATCCTTTAGTTGGTCACTGTGCACACTAGCCACACCGTGCCACTACTTGTTGAAGTTCTTTGTACTTGCTAGTTAATAACTAGTTTTCCGAACCCATAGTTTCCCCCTCTGACCATTTGTGACTCGTGTTATAAGTTTTCAACGTTGACCACACACTGTGAAATTCTTTTGGTCATGGTTAGTGGCATATGCCCACTTTGGTTTGCCACTGTACATGGTTGCCACGCCGTGTCACTACGTATTGAAGGTCTTTGTGCTTCCTAGTTGATAGCTAGTGTTCCCAAATCATTGTTACCCCCTCCGACTATTTGTGACTTTTGTTGTGAGTTGTCAATGTTGACCACATGAAGTGAAATTCTTTGGTCATGGTCAGTGACATATGCATACTTTGGTTGGTCGCTGTGCACGGTAGCCACACTGTGCCACTGCATATTGACGGTCTTTGTACTTACTAGTCGATAACTAGTATTCAAGAACCATTGTTTCCCCCTCTGACCATTTGTGACTTTTGTTATGAGTTGTCAAAGTTGACCACACAGTGAAATTCTTTGGTCATGGTCAATGACATATGCCTACTTTGGTTGGTCACTGTATATGGTAGCCACACCGTGCCACTACTTATTGAAGGTCCTTGTGCTTGCTGTTTGATACCTGGTCTTCCCAAACCATCGTTCCTCCCTCTGACCATTTGTGACTCGTATTATGAATTGTCAACGTTGACCACACACAGCGGATTTCTTTGGTCAAAGGCAATACATATGCCTACTTTGGTCGGTCATCGTGCATGGTAGCCACACCGTGCTACTACTTCATGAAGGTCGTTGTACTTGCTAGTTGAAAACTAATATTCCGAAACCATTGTTTCCCCCTCTGACCATTTGTGACTCGTGTTATGGGTTGTGAACGTTGACCACCCATATTGAAATTCTTTGGTCATGGTCAGGGACATATGCCTAGTTTGGTTGTTCGGTATGCATAGTAGCTACACCGTGCCTCTACTTATCGAAGTTCTTTGTCCTTTCTAGTTGGTACATAGGGTTTCCAATTCATTTTCTCTCCCTCTGACCATTTGTGACTCGTGTTATGAGCTGTCAATGTTGACCTCACGTAGTGGACTTCTTTGGTCATAGTCAGTGATGTATGCATCCTTTGGTTGGTCACTGTGCATGCTAGCCACACCGTGCCACTAATTGTTGAAGGTCTTTGTACTTGCTAGTTGATAACTAGTGTTCCCAACCCATAGTTTCCCCCTCTGATCATTTGTGACTCGTGTTACGAGTTTTCAACGTTGACCACACACTGAAATTCTTTTGGTCATGGTTAGTGGCATATGCCTACTTTGGTTTGTCACTGTACATGGTTGCCACGCCGTGTCACTACGTATTGAAGGTATTTGTGCTTTCTAGTTGATAGCTAGTGTTCCCAAACCATTGTTTCCCCTTCTGACCATTTGTGACTCGTGTTTATTAGTTGTCAAAGTTGACCACACATAGTGACATTCTTGGTCATGGTCAGTGACATATGCCTCATTTGGTTGGTCAATGTACATGGTAGCTACACCGTGCCACTATTTATTGAAGGTCCTTGTGCTTGCTGGTTGATACCTGGTGTTCCCAAACCATCGTTCCCCCCTCTGACCATTTGTGACTCATATTATGAGTTGTCAATGTTGACCACACACAGCGGTTTTCTTTGGTCAAAGGCAGTACATATGCCTACTTTGGTCGGTCATTGTGCATGGTAGCCACACCGTGCTACTACTTATTGAAGGTCGTTGTACTTGCTAGTTGAAAAATAATATTCCGAAACCATTGTTTCCCCCTCTGACCATCTATGACTCGTGTTATGGGTTGTGAACGTTGACCGCCCATATTGAAATTCTTTGGTCATGGTCAGTGACATATGCCTAGTTTGGTTGCTTGGTGTGCATAGTAGTCACACCGTGCCACTACTTATTGAAGTTCTTTGTCCTTTCTAGTCACTACACAGGGTTCTAAAGCCATTGTCTCTCCCTCTGACCATTTGTGACTTTTGTTATGAGTTGTCAAAGTTGACCACACATAGTGACATTTTTGGTCATGGTCAGTGACCTATGCCTAGTTTGGTTGTTTGGTGTGCATAGTAGTCACACCGTGCCACTACTTATTGAATTTCTTTGTCCTTTTTAGTCGCACATAGGATTCCCAATCCAGTGTCTCTCCCTCTGCCCATTTGTGACTCGTGTTATGAGTTGTCATAGTTGACCACACATAGTGACATTTTTGGTCATGGTCAGTGACCTATGCCTAGTTTGGTTGTTTGGTGTGCATAGTAGTCACACCGTGCCACTACTTATTGAATTTCTTTGTCCTTTTTAGTCGCACATAGGATTCCCAATCCAGTGTCTCTCCCTCTGCCCATTTGTGACTCGTGTTATGAGTTGTCATAGTTGACCACACATAGTGACATTTTTGGTCATGGTCAGTGACCTATGCCTAGTTTGGTTGTTTGGTGTGCATAGTAGTCACACCGTGCCACTACTTATTGAATTTCTTTGTCCTTTTTAGTCGCACATAGGATTCCCAATCCAGTGTCTCTCCCTCTGCCCATTTGTGACTCGTGTTATGAGTTGTCATAGTTGACCACACATAGTGACATTTTTGGTCATGGTCAGTGACCTATGCCTAGTTTGGTTGTTTGGTGTGCATAGTAGTCACACCGTGCCACTACTTATTGAATTTCTTTGTCCTTTTTAGTCGCACATAGGATTCCCAATCCAGTGTCTCTCCCTCTGCCCATTTGTGACTCGTGTTATGAGTTGTCATAGTTGACCACACATAGTGACATTTTTGGTCATGGTCAGTGACCTATGCCTAGTTTGGTTGTTTGGTGTGCATAGTAGTCACACCGTGCCACTACTTATTGAATTTCTTTGTCCTTTTTAGTCGCACATAGGATTCCCAATCCAGTGTCTCTCCCTCTGCCCATTTGTGACTCGTGTTATGAGTTGTCAAAGTTGACCACACATAGTGGACTTCTTTGGTCATAGTCAGTGACGTATGCATCCTTTGGTTGGTCACTGTGCACGCTAGCCACACCGTGCCACTACTTGTTGAAGGTCTTTGTACTTGCTAGTTGATAACTAGTGTTCCCACCCCATAGTATCCCCCTTTGACCATTTGTGACTCGTGTTATGAGTTTTCAACGTTGACCTCATACTGTGAAATTCTTTTGGTCATGGTTAGTGGCATATGCCTACTTTGGTTTGTCCCTGTACATGGTTGCCATGCCGTGTCACTACGCATTGAAGGTCTTTGTGCTTTCTAGTTGATAGCTAGTACTCCCAAACCATTGTTACCCTCTCTGACTATCTGTGACTCTTTTTGTGAGTTGTCAACGTTGACCACATGAAGTGAAATTCTTTGGTCATGGTCAGTGACATATTCATACTTTGGTTGGTCGCTGTGCACGGTAGCCACACTGTGCCACTGCATATTGACGGTCTTTGTACTTGCTAGTTGATAACTAGTGTTCCCACCCCATAGTATCCCCCTCTGACCATTTGTGAAGCGTGTTATGAGCTGTCAATGTTGACCACACATAGTGGACTTCTTTGGTCATAGTCAGTGACGTATGCATCCTTTGGTTGGTCACTGTGCACGCTAGCCACACCGTGCCACTACTTGTAGAAGGTCTTTGTACTTGCTAGTTGATAACTAGTGTTCCCACCCCATAGTATCCCCCTCTGACCATTTGTGACTCGTGTTATGAGTTTTCAACGTTGACCTCATACTGTGAAATTCTTTTGGTCATGGTTAGTGGCATATGCCTACTTTGGTTTGTCCCTGTACATGGTTGCCACGCCGTGTCACTACGCATTGAAGGTCTTTGTGCTTTCTAGTTGATAGCTAGTATTCCCAAACCATTGTTACCCCCTCTGACTATCTGTGACTCTTTTTGTGAGTTGTCAACGTTGACCACATGAAGTGAAATTCTTTGGTCATGGTCAGTGACATATTCATACTTTGGTTGGTCGCTGTGCACGGTAGCCACACTGTGCCACTGCATATTGACGGTCTTTGTACTTGCTAGTCGATAACTAGTATTCACAAACCATTGATTCCCCCTCTGACCATTTGTGACTCGTGTTATGGGTTGTGAACGTTGACCACCCATATTGAAATTCTTTGGTCATGGTCAGTGACATATGCATACTTTGGTTGGTCGCTGTGCACGGTAGCCACACTGTGCCACTGCATATTGACGGTCTTTGTACTTGCTAGTCGATAACTAGTATTCACAAACCATTGATTCCCCCTCTGACCATTTGTGACTCGTGTTATGGGTTGTGAACGTTGACCACCCATATTGAAATTCTTTGGTCATGGTCAGTGACATATGCATACTTTGGTTGGTCGCTGTGCACGGTAGCCACACTGTGCCACTGCATATTGACGGTCTTTGTACTTGCTAGTCGATAACTAGTATTCACAAACCATTGATTCCCCCTCTGACCATTTGTGACTCGTGTTATGGGTTGTGAACGTTGACCACCCATATTGAAATTCTTTGGTCATGATCAGTGACATATGCCTAGTTTGGTTGTTCGGTGTGCATAGTAACCACACCGTGCCACTACTTATTGAAGTTCTTTGTCCTTTCTAGTTGCTACATAGGGTTCCCAATCCATTGTCTCTTCCTCTGACCATTTGTGACTCGTGTTCTGAGCTGTCAATGTTGACCACACATAGTGGACTTTTTTGGTCATAGTCAGTGACGTATGCATCCTTTGGTTGGTCACTGTGCACGCTAGTGGCATATGCCTACTTTGGTTTGTCACTGTACATGGTTGCCACGCCATGTCACTACGTATTGAAGGTTTTGGTGCTTTTTAGTTGATAGTTAGTGTTCCCAAACCATTGTTACCCCCTCTGACTATCTGTGACTCTTGTTGTGAGTTGGCAACGTTGACAACATGAAGTGAAATTCTTTGGTCATGGTCAGTGACATATGCATACTTTGTTTGGTCACTGTGCACGGTAGTCACACTATGCCACTGCATATTGACGGTCTTTGTACTTGCTAGTCGATAACTAGTATTCACAAACCATTGATTCCCCCTCTGACCATTTGTGACTCGTGTTATGAGTTGTCAAAGTTGACCACACATAGTGACATTTTTGGTCATGGTCAGTGACATATGCCTACTTTGGTTGGTCATTGTACATGGTACCCACAGCTTGCCACTACTTATTGAAGGTCCTTGTGCTTGCTAGCTGATACCTGGTGTTCCCAAACCATCGTTCCCCCCTCTGACCATTTGTGAGTCGTATTATGAGTTGTCAACGTTAACCAAACATAGCGGATTTCTTTTGTCAAAGGTAGTACATATGCCTACTTTGGTCGGTCATTGTGCATGGTAGTCACACCGTGCTACTACTTATAGAAGTTCGTTGTACTTGCTCGTTGAAAACTAATATTCCAAAACCATTGTTTCCCCCTCTAACCATTTGTGACTCGTGTTATGGGTTGTGAACGTTGACCACCCATATTGAAATTCTTTGGTCATGGTCAGTGACATATGCCTAGTTTGGTTGTTCGGTGTGCATAGTAACCACACCGTGCCACTACTTATTGAAGTTCTTTGTCCTTTCTAGTTGCTACATATGGTTTCCAAACCATTGTCTCTCCCTTTGACCATTTTTGACTCGTGTTATGAGTTGTCAAAGTTGACCACACATAGTGGACTTCTTTGGTCATAGTCAGTGACGTATGCATCCTTTGGTTGGTCATTGTGCACGCTAGCCACACCGTGCTACTACTTGTTGAAGGTCTTTGTACTTGCTTGTAGAGAACTAGTGTTCCCAGCCCAGTTTTTACCCCTATGACCATTTGTGACTCGTGTTATGAGTTTTCAACATTGACCACACACTGTGAAATTCTTTTGGTCATGGTTAGTGGCATATGCCTACTTTGGTTTGTCACTGTACATGGTTGGCACGCCGTGTCACTGTGTATTGAAGGTATTTGTACTTTCTACTTGATAGCTAGTGTTCCCAAACCATTGTTACCCCGTTTGACTATTTGTGACTCTTGTTGTTAGTTGTCAACGTTGACCACATGAAGTGAAATTCTTTGGTCATGGTCAGTGACATATGCATACTTTGGTTGGTCGCTGTGCACGGTAGCCACACTGTGCCACTGCATATTGACGGTCTTTGTACTTGCTAGTAGATAACTAGTATTCACAAACCATTGTTTCCCCCTCTGACCATTTGTGACTCGTGTTATGAGTTGTCAAAGTTGACCACACATAGTGACATTCTTGGTCATGGTCAGTGACATATTGTGAGAGTGGGTGCTCTCTGGAGATTTAGCGTTGGTGTGTGGAGAGCACAGTGGCAGCGGAAAGATAAACTTGGAGATGTCTGGAAGCCAGAGCTGGAAAATACAGGTTAATTGCAATGAACAATGTTCAGGGTATGTATACTCTCTGGCCGGCTACTCTAGCCCTAGCCTACTGGTCTCCTAGCTTGCTGTAGCAAGCTACTTGCTCCTGTACTTGGTTTCGTACTTGAATCTGAACTCGGTGCCCTACTTGCACCTAGTGCCTTGTGCGAGAAGTCCCGGGCCGTCGATCATCAAGATCGACGGTCGATCCTGTCTCTCGGCGAGCCGCCTCGTTGCTCCCGTATGCCTCGCGGCAGTGGGTGTGGTCGACGTGTCGGACACGCCACCGGAGAACTGTTACCGTCGCACGGTCACAGTCACCGGTTTTACTGTAGCCGTTGACCGCGTCCGTCGTCGGAGCTCCCGTCGGGGAGAACCCCTCGGCGGGTGGCGTCACCGATACGCCACTCGCCGAGGGCGCCAGCGCAACCCTTGGGTTGCTTGTTTGGAACACGCGCTCACAACTGCGAGCAAAACTCCCCCTTGCGCCGGCATACTCCACATGCCAGCGCGAGTTTGCTCGCTCTTCCTCATTCCCCTCGAAGCGGCGGTCGAGCAGAGGTGAGCTCGACCGCTTGCACGATTTTCGGCAATCGGAAAAAGGCCTGCATGCCCCCAATACTCGGACGAGGCCTCGAGTATGCCAAAAAAAAGGGACACATCTTGCTCCCAAGAGTTGTGCTCCGCCGGGTACCCCTTCCACTGCACTAGAAATTCACGCCGACGTCCCCTCTGGCGGTCTGCCAGAATCTTCTCCACCTCAAACTCCTCACTTCCTTCGACCTGGACAGTAGGAGGTGGAGCTGTCCCGCGACCTTGGAAGAAGGTGTTGGGGTCGCGATAGGCACAAAGCAGGGAGATGTAGAACACCGGATGGATGATGTAGTGAGCTGGCAGCTCCAGCTTGTATGAAACGGCCGACCGCTTCTCCAGAATGTAGAACGGACCCACCCATCGCGGTTTCAGCTTGGGACTCTCAACTCCCATCAGCTGCAGGTTAGCAGAGTTCAGCATCACCTGATCTCCCACTTGGAACTCCTCCGCAGAGCGATGCTTATCAGCCTGTCGCTTGTGCTGCTTCTGTGGCTTGAACAGCCGTTGCCGCACCACGTCCCAAGTGGTGGCAAACCCTTCAGAAATCTGCTGCACAGTCGGAAGAGATGTTGCCGTAGCGAGAGCGGCCGGGTTCAGTGGCTGATGGCCATACACCACCTCGAACGGTGACTTTCTTGTTGATGCTGACACTGCTAAGTTGTAGGCAAACTCTGCCACTCCGAGCTTCTCCTCCCAACCCTCTCCATCCGATGTGACCATGCTCCACAGCAGTTGCTCCAACGTTTGGTTCGTGTGCTCTGTCTGTCCATCTCTCTGTAGGTGGTATGCCGTGGTCAGCTGCACTCGCGTGCCCAGCTTCTCCATGAGATCTCTCCAGAATCGCGAAGTGAAGCGTGGATCGCGATCTGAGACCACCGACTGCGGCACTCCATGTAACTTGATGACATGACTTAGGAGGAGTTGAGCTGTCCCGGCAGCTGTGATGCTCTCAGGACATGCGATGAAGTGTGCCATCTTGGAGAACCGGTCCACCACCACCAACACCGTGTTGTTGCCTTGCTGCGTCACAGGCAATCCGCCAATGAAGTCGAGCGAGATGTCTGTCCATGGCCTCTCTGGTACAAGCAATGGTTGCAGCTCTCCTGGTGGCTTGGTCCTCCGTGCCTTGATGCGTTGGCACACATCGCAGCTGCTCACAAACCTCTTGCAATGAGTTTCCATTGACGACCCCCAGTGTTGACGTGCCAAGGCTTTGAGCGTCTTGTCGAAGCCAAAGTCACCCGAGTAGTGGGTGTCATGCGCCTCCTCCAGCAACAACTGCTTCAATGGCGCATAGTCCGGCACGACAATCCTCCACTCCTGCCCCCTTTGGCAATATGTTCCATCCCACGTGGCATCTTTCAGTGCACCACCCGTGAATTTACTTTTCACGCCATAGCTGTGCTTGAACAGGCTATGCATGAATGGAGATCCCATCAGCACTGAGATGGCATTGAGGCTCAAGTCCGGCCTCCGCGACAGAGGATCTGCCGGGTTCATCTTCCCAGGCTTGTACTGGATCTCGTAGTCAAAACTCCCTTCCAAAAACTCCATCCAACGAGTTTGCCGACGACTGAGATTCGGCTGCATCTTCAGGTACTTTAGTGTGTAATGATCCGTGAAGACCACGCAGCGCCGCGACTCGAGGTAGCACCTCCAGTGCTTGAACGCATGGATCATCGCCATCATCTCCTTTTCATGGATTGTGTAGTTCAGCTCCGCACCTCGCAGCTTACGAGACGCGTACGCAATCGACTTTGGCCCCTTCCCGTGATCCTGCATCAGCACCGCCCCAATGGCATAGTCGCTTGCATCCATCGCCATGACATACTCCTTGGATGAATCCGGATGCACCAGAACCGGAGCATCACACATTGGAGCCTTGAGCTCCTTGAAGCTCTTCCGCTCCTGATCACCCCATTCCCACTGGTGATACTCCTCAGCAGCTGAGTCAGCGGCGCACCCTTTTCTGCGTACCCCCGGATGAATTTTCGGTAGTAGTTGACAAACCCCAGAAAGACCTGGATGTCACGTACACACTTTGGTGTCGGCCACTGCTTCACTACTTCCACTCTCTTTGGGTCCATGCGGAGACCCTTGCCGCTCACGATGTGCCCAAGGAACTCCACCTCCCTTTTCTCGAGCTCGTACTTGGAGAGCTTTGCAAACAACACACCTTCCGAAGATGTTGCTGATGCTCTTCTAGAGTTCGGGAGTAGATGAGGATGTTGTCGAGGAACACCACCATGAACTGGTCCAAGTGAGGGTGGAAGATCCTGTTCATGAGGCTCATGAACGTTACAGGAGCGTTGGTTAACCCAAACGGCATCACGAGATACTCAAAATGGCTGTACCGTGTCTAAAACACCATCTTCTCCACATCCTGCTCTGCAATCCGGATCTGATGGTACCCCGAGCGCAAGTCAATCCTGCTGAAGAACTGCGCTCCCCTTAGCTGGTCAAACAGCTCCTCGACTCTTGGCAGTGAGTACCGGTTCTTGATCGTTACGTTGTTGAGTGCACGATAGTCCACGCATATCCGCAGCTCCCCTCTCTTTTCCTTCACAAAGAGGACCGGTGCAGATTAAGGTGACACCGACGGTCTGATGAACCCTTGCTCTGTCAGCTCATCCAGCTGCTTCTTCAGCTCACCCAGCTCGTTATCGCTCATGCAATGAGCAGCCCTCACTGTTGGAGTTGCTCCAGGAACCAACTCAATTCTGTGGTCAATGTCCCGCTTCGGTGGTAAACCCTTTGGCAGCTCAGCAGGAAACACGTCATTGTAGCTGTCCAACAATCCCTTGATGCCTTCTGACAGCTCTGCTGCAAGTGCTTTTTGCTGCTCGCCCTCTTGTTGCTTCGCATCTGCTGCCAACACTTCCACCTCTTCAGTTGCTTCCTTCTGCTGCATCCACACCAGGTACACTTGATCCCCCTTGCGTTGACAGCGCTTCAGCTGCACGAAACTCAACTGCAGCACCTTGCCTGCCTTTGAGTCCTTCTCCGTTGCCCACAACGGCAAAACGATTTGTTCTCCGTATTTTTTCACTTTCACCTGGGTACGCACCCAATCCACTGCAGGATTCCACCGGTGCAGCCAATCACGCCCCAAACTGGCGTCCGAAATGTCCATCGGACACGTGCAAAGGTTCACCTCATACGACAGCTTGCCCAGATGGATCCTCAGAGGCTTCAGAGGCAGTCCGCACTCCAGCTCCCCTTGGACCAACTTGGCCGTAGTTGGCGTCCCACGTAGTCGTGCAAGCCCCAACGTCTTTGCAAGTTCGTCGCTGAAGAATGCGTGCGACGTGCCGCAATCCAGCAATGCTTTAATCTGCCGGTGAGTCTGGCGCCTCTCGCCGATCGCAGAACCAGCCGATGAAATTTCGGCTTTCAGGAGGATTCCCGGAACGCTCCCGCTTCCTTCGCTCTGCAGCAATACACTTGGCAGCTCCCTAGTTGTCGAAGGACTTTCGGGGCTGGTGTTCGCTGTTGCGGCCGAAGCTTTCCCAGCAGTTGGCCGTCCGCCACTCACTGCTGGTTGTCGTTTCCTTGCTGCTTCTTCTTGCAGTCCTTCTTGTGGTACCCAGGCTTCCCGCAGATCCAACAGTTCCCACCACGCGGCTTACTCTGCTGCTGGCCTCCTTGCACTGCGTCGATCTCCATGGGGTCAGCAAGTTGGTGCTCTGCTTCACGCTGAAAATTTTCCTACTTCTCACGGAAACCCCTTTGATGATAGCGTAGCGCGTCAACGCGCTCAGCAGTGGCCACCATCGCCTGGAACTCCGTGATTCCACTGAGTGCCAGCGTGCGTTGAATTTCTGCCTTCAACCGTCGTGGTATTTGTCTGGCATCTTCGGCTCGCTCATGTTGTCGATCTCCAAGCACAACGCCAAGAAACGGCGTGTGTACTCCTGCACCGAGCCGATCTGCTTCAGCTGCTTAAGCTTGTTGCGTGCGACCATGGAGGCCTTCACGAGATCAAATCGATCTCTGATGGCTTGCTCGAACTGCTCCCATGTCGTCGGCACGCGAGCTTCAGCTTGCCCCACGCCTGGCTGCCACAACACGGCATGTTGCACAACTGCGTTCCCACCTCCACCTCGAGTGGCCATCATATTCAGCTGCCTCCACCACTCCAATGCTGCTCCGCGTAGCAGTGTTACCGCGAATGACACACGCACAGCATCGTCCTCTGGAGGGTGACCCAGAGCCCCAAAGTAGCTGTTCATCGCGAACAACCAGGTCCGAATGCTTGCTCCCTTGACAGAGGAATTGAACAGTTCCGGAGCCTTTGGCTTTGGTCTTGGCGGACTCCTTGGCCGGGCCGCCCCAACCTGTCCAGCGCCAGTCCCATCCCACAGGTCAGCCATCTGCCGATTGAGCCGCTCATTCTCAAACTTGAGGGCTCCCAGCTGCTCTATGATCTGCTGCAGTGCCTGCTCCATGGCTCTTGATGACGTTTAGCCGCTGGAGATCCTTCGAAAAAATTTGGCAGCGTTTCGGCTGCAATCAAAAAACATTTTGGCAGCAATTGGCAGTCCAGGAAGAAAATTTGAGGTCTTCGAAGTGTGTAGGAGTCATCCATCGTCTCCCGCGCACGCACGGTAGGCCGTGTGGACGCTCTGGAAATGTAGAAAAATGTCCAGAGGTTGGCTCGTGCATTGGCTTCAAAGTCTGGTCCAGCAATCTCCCTCTCGATCAGCCTCGACGTTGTCCTGCGTAGTCCGTGCCTTTGCTCCTTGAAGTTTCGCGAGTTCTGGCAGCGCTTCCGCCCAACGCGTGGCTCTGGCTCTGATACCAGATGTGAGAATGGGTGCTCTCTGGAGATTTAGCCTTGGTGTGTGGAGAGCACACTCACAGAGGAAAGATAAAATTGGAGATGTCTGGAAGATAGAGCTGGAAAAATACAGGTTAATTGCAATGAACAATGTACAGGGTGTTTATACTCTCTGACCGGCTACTCTAGCCCTAGCCTACTGGTCTCCTAGCTTGCTGTAGCAAGCTACTTGCTCCTGTACTTGGTGTCGTACTTGCACCTGAACTCGGTGTCCTACTTGAACCTAGTGCTTTGTGCGAGAAGTCCCCGGCTGTCGATCGTCGAGATCGACGGTCGATCTTGTCTCTCGGCGAGCCGCCTCGTTGCTCCCGTATGCCTCCCGGCGGTGGGTGTGGTCGACGTATCGGACACGCCACCGGAGAACTGCGACCATCGCACGGTCGCAGTCACCAGTTTTACTATAGCCGTTGACCGCGTCCATCATCGGAGCTCCCGTCGAGGAGAACCCCTCGGCGGATGGCGTCACCGATACGCCACTCGCCGAGGGCACCAGCGCAACCCTCGGGTTGCATGTTTGGAACACGCGCTCTCAGCTACGAGCGAAACTACCCCTTGCGCCGGCGTACTCCACACGCCGGCGCGAGTTTGCTCGTTCCTCCTCCTCCCCCTCGTAGCGGCGGTCGAGCGGAGGTGAGCTCGACCGCTCGCACGATTTCCGAAAATCGGAAAAAGGCCTGCATGCCCTCAATACTCGGACGAGGCCCCGAGTATGCCAGAAAAAGGGGGCACCTCGTTACACATATGCCTACTTTGGTTGGTCATTGTACATGGTAGCCACATCGTGCCACTACTTATTGAAGGTCCTTGTGCTTGCTGGTTGATACCTGGTGTTCCCAAACCATCGTTCCCTCCTCTGACCATTTGTGACTCGTATTATGAGTTGTCAACGTTGACCACACACAGCGGATTTCTTTGGTCAAAGGAAGTACATATGCCTACTTTGGTCGGTCATTGTGCATTGTAGCCACACCGTGCTACCACTTATTGAAGGTCATTGTACTTGCTAGTTGAAAACTATAAATTCCAAAACCATTGTTTCCACCTCTGACCATTTGTGACTCGTGTTATGGGTTGTGAACGTTGACCACCCATAATGAAATTCTTTGGTCATGGTCGGTGACATATGCCTAGTTTGGTTGTCCGGTGGGCATAGTAGCCACACCGTGCCACTACTTATTGAAGTTCTTTGTCCTTTCTAGTCACTACATAGGGTTCCCAATCCATTGTTTCTCCCTCTGACCATTTGTGACTCGTGTTATGAGTTGTCAATGTTGACCACACATAGTGGACTTCTTTGGTCATAGTCAGTGACGTATGCATCGTTTGGTTGGTCACCGTGCACACTAGCCACACCGTGCTACTACTTGTTGAAGGTCTTTGTACTTGCTAGTTGATAACTAGTGTTCCCAACCCATTGTTTCCCCCTCTGACTGTTTGTGACTCGTGTTATGAGTTTTTAACGTTGACCACACACTGTGAAATTCTCTTGGTCATGGTTAGTGGCATATGCCTACTTTGGTTTGTCACTGTACATGGTTGCCACGCCCTGTCACTACGTATTGAAGGTCTTCGTGCTTTCTAGTTGATAGCTAGTGTTTCCAAACCATTGTTACCCCCTTTGACTATGTGTGATTCTTGTTGTGAGTTGTCAACGTTGACCACATGAAGTGAAATTCTTTGGTCATGGTCAGGGACATATGCATACTTTGGTTGGTCGATGTGCACGGTAGCCACACTGTGCCACTGCATATTGACGGTCTTTGTACTTACTAGTCGATAACTAGTATTCACAAACCATTGTTTCCCCCTCTGCCCATTTGTGACCCGTGTTATGAGTTGTACAAGCTGACCACACATAGTGACATTCTTGGTCATGGAAAGTGACATATGCCTACTTTGGTTGGTCATTGTACATGGTAGCCAAACGGTACCACTACTTATTGAAGGTCCTTGTGCTTGCTAGTTGATACCTGGTGTCCCCACACCATCGTTTCCCCCTCTGACCATTTGTGACTCGTATTATGAGTTGCCAACGCTGACCACACATAGTGGATTTCTTTGGTCAAAAGCTATACATATGCCTACTTTGGTTGGTCATTGTGAATGGCAGCCACACCGTGCTGTTACTTATTGAAGGTCATTGTACTTTCTAGTTGAAAACTAATATTCCGAAATCATTGTTTCCCCCTCTGACCATTTGTGACTCGTGTTATAGGTTGTGAACGTTGACCACCCATACTGAAATTCTTTGATCATGGTCAGTGACATATTCCTAGTTTGGTTGTTCGGTGTGCATAGTAGCCACACCGTGCCACCACGTATTGAAGTTCTTTGTCCTTTCTAGTCAATACATAGGGTTCCCAAACCATTGTCTCTCCCTCTGACCATTTGTAACTCGTGTTATGAGTTGTCAATGTTGACCACACATGGTAGACTCCTTTGGTCATAGTCAGTGACGTATGCATCCTTTGGTTGGTCACTGTGCACGCTAGCCACACCGTGCCACTACTTGTTGAAGGTCTTTGTACTTGCTAGTTGATAACTCGTGTTCCCAACCCATTGTTTCCCCCTCTGACCATTTGTGACTCGTGTTATGAGTTTTCAACGTTGACCACACACTGTGAAATTCTTTTGGTCATGGTTAGTGGCATATGCCTACTTTGGTTTGTCACTGTACATGGTTGCCACGTCATGTCACTACATATTAAAGGCCTTTGTGCTTTCTAGTTGATAGCTAGTGTTCCCAAACCATTGTTACCCCCTTTCACTATCTATGACTCTTGTTGTGAGTTGTCAACGTTGACCACATGAAGTGAAATTCTTTGGTCATGGTCAGTGACATATGCATACTTTGGTTGGTCGCTGTGCACGGTAGCCACACTGTGCCACTGCATATGGACGGTCTTTGTACTTGCTAGTCGATAACTAGTATTCACAAACCATTGATTCCCCCTCTGACCATTTGTGACGCGTGTTATGAGTTGTCAAAGTTGACCACACATAGTGACATTGTTGGTCATGGTCAGTGACATATTCCTACTTTGGTTGGTCATTGTACATGGTAGCCACACCGTGCCACTACTTATTGAAGGTCCTTGTGCTTGCTAGTTGATACCTGGTGTTCCCAAACCATCGTCCCCCCCTTTGACCATTTGTGATTTGTATTATGAGTTGTCAACGTTGACCACACACAGCGGATTTCTCTGGTCAAAGGCAGTACATATCCCTACTTTGGTTGGTCATTGTGCATGGTAATTGTTGAAATAGTATGCACCTTGTCCACTGCCTAGCTGGCTAGCTACACATACAGACAAGGCATGCACTGCTCTGTGGAGT
>SZWC01006725.1:123125-136765 GCA_023375785.1 Penium margaritaceum | reverse complement strand
TGTGTTGTGTGTTGTGTGTGTTGTGTGTGTGTTGTGTGTGTTGTGTGTGTGTGTGTGTGTGTGTTGTGTGTGTTGTGTGTGTGTGTGGTGTGTGTGTCTCAGTGTGCTCCCCTTCCCCTTTCCGCTTCATTGTTTTCCCTGCTTCCAGATTTTCATCGATTGGTGTGCCTGACCACGTTCTCCTCTCTCCCATGTGCGCATTGCTTTCCGCTGCTGGTCTACCTCTGTGTTTGAAACTGCTTGTACCGCTCCCTGCTAATGATGGCGTGGCACATATGCTCATAGCATGGCACATATGCTCATGGCATGGCACATATGCTCATGGCATGGAACATATGCTCATGGCATGGAACATATGCTCATGGCATGGAACATATGCTCATGGCATGGCACATATGCTCATGGCATGGCACATATGCTCATGGCATGGCACATATGCTCATGGCAGGGCACATATGCTCATGGCATGGCACATGGTGTGTGGCATCCTGTCCTCCCACATGTTTGGTCAGGAACTAGAGCAGGGCATGGACGCCGCACGTGATGGCATTCACAGCGTTGTTTCAACGGTGACGGCTCGTGCAGCCGATTGGAACAAGGCCAAGGAGGTAGCTTTATGCCTCTTTTAATGTGTGGGTGCCTTATTCCCTTGTCCTTGCTGGATCAACGGCGTTTGTTTCCCTCAAGTCTGCACTGTCGCCCTCGCACTACTGCCCATGATTTCATTTCCCTTCCTCGCCCACGTTGCGTCGCTGTGTGTCAGTATTTGCACAGCACTGCTTGCCCTGATTTCGCGCACATGGTGTCGTGGTTTTGTGAAAGTCTTGCTTTGTGAACGGCGGCAAGAGAAAGCAAGGTCTCATACGCACACGCAGTGCGGCACGTCTCGAAGTCACAGGCAGTTGGCATTGTCGTGCGCATGGCCATGGCTGTGGAAGTAGGCTTGGGCATGGGTGTGTGTCCGACGTACTTATTCGCATGTCCTCATGTCTGATGTTTTGTGTCGGCCCCCTTGGTTGGTGTATGTGCACGTGCCCATGCCCAAGCCCATGCAGATGCACCTACATATGCACGTGCAAGTGCATATGTATGTACACGTGTGCATGTCCACCTGCATCTGCACATGCATGTACACGTACTTATGTCTGCCTTTCTTGTCTGTGTGTTTGCAAAAGTCCATCGGCAAGGTCATGTGCTCATGCGCGTGCAATAATTTGTCCGTGCATGTGCGCTGCGCGCATGTGTGCTTACTCAATTCCATGGTTGGTGCATTGCAGGTGGCAGATGCGCAAGGACCGAATTCCGATGCTGCGCTGCACCGCGCTGTCCTCGTCGACTTCTTTTCTCCAGACCTTGACGGGCTTGACTTGGTGACACCACCTTCTTGAAGGAAAGCTGGCTTTTGCCAGAGCCCCATGGCCTTGCTGCTTGTCAATGGTGCATGCTGTGAGAGACACCGGACGCAAACAATACTTGTCATGTCGTGTCGTGTCGTGTCGTGTCGTGCAATGACTCAGTAACTGAATAATGGATGTGCTTCCTGCCCCCCTCATTTTCTCCTTTCCTCCATGTGTGCTCGGACCTGTTCCCTGGTGCACTTGGGAACTGTATCTGAAAGCTTAGGTCTTAGCAAGAAGCAGCGAGACTAACAAGTGCGGGAGAATGGTGCAGTAAAACGATCTTTTTTCTTTGGTTGAAGTAGATCTGGCATGGTGGTAACCACATGGGCTCCTTTCGGGTTGGGACTTACGATGCCGCCACGTCCTAAAAGACAACAGGGTTTGTACCCGGGTTGGTTCCCAGAGGGCTGTGTCTCTGGGATATGTAGGGTTTGAACCCAGTAACCTACCATCGAATGGGCGTTCCAAACAGACAACCGTAACCTTGGTTTAGGGGCTTCTCAAGTTGCTCTCTGAGCAGCTCGGACTGTGCTTTGGAATGCGCTGTGTTAGCAACAAAGTATGAAGGGAGTTGGAGAGAGACTACAGGTTTCAAGTACAAACTTCTTGTAACTGTTGGTGGCAACGTTGTCCGGATAGTAGACATGCAAAGCAGGCGCAAGAGGAGCCAAGGGTTTGGCTACTATCTAGTCTCACAGGCCTGACATTAGAAAGAGAGCAGGCCATTCACAAGAATTGGAAATCTTTTAGGGCATGCATGCCCATGCAAAAATGAACATGAGCTCTGTGTGTGAGTGCGATGCAAGACGGCAAGAATTTGGCTAAGTCTGGAACGCTGAATATAAAAGAACAAGGAGAGAGTACAAATGAGCCCCTAGCGGGCTTAAGTAGGGGCGCCGGCAGCAAGCCGCACAGGGCCCCGTCACCCCCGATGAACCCAAACGGGTCAGCGGGGAGAACACACTGCGTACACCACTATAACAATAACGGTGGTCTCCTCGAGGCACCGGAACAGCTTTCCGAGTGCCCGGGTCTCGACAGCCGAGAAAATACGAGCAGTGCTAGAAAATCTCAAAATCAGCGTCCAGACTGTCAACCCGTCTGAGGCAAACGGTCTAGAAAACGGAGTACAGTGACATCCGCCGACCGCTCATAGCATTTCAGCTATCCCCCTCAGGATCATGTTTCCACACTGTTCAGCTCACAAAGCTTGTCCCTTCCGTGGCCTCTCGGTTTCCCCTTTTAGCTTGTCCCAAGTCTTTTATATCTGCCCTTGGTTGGCCAACTTATGCCTTAGTTTTCAGCACAAGTCTCAAGGGTAAGAAGTGGATACTTAGAATGAGCAAATGAGTAGTACATATAGCAGTGGCGAGCTTGGGTGCCTTGGCTTGAGGCCGAGGCGCCCTAGCGCGATCTCTAGGGTGGTGCGAGCGCACTTTAGGCCCCTAGGTGCTCGCGCACCTTAGCCCCCTTTAGGCGCACGACCTAGCGCCCTAGGCGGGACTTGAACCCGCGATCCTGGAATTAATCCGCTTGCTCATTTAATCCAAGGAGCGGACCTGGGGGACTTGCGCTACAAGCGCAGTGCATACCCGGCTCGTCTTGCGGGGGACTTGCTCCGTAGAGCAGTGCATGCCCGCCTAAATCTGCCGCTGACTGGACAAGGGGCATACCAGAAATAACAAAACTCTCCCTTGCACCTATGTCCATCTGCGACTAGACTCTTGCAGTGGCCCGAAGCCCTGCGATGTCGGCCTCAATGTGTCAGGCCGCCTCTTCAGCCCTCGTCTGTAGCGCTTACCAGTCGGATGCCCTGTGCACCAACCTTGTGCTGGTCACCATTAAGCGGCTTTGTGAGGAAGTCCGCAAGCATCTGCTTTGTCCCGACGTCCTGCAGATCCACCACGTTCTTGGCGACCAATTTGCGTGTGTAGTGGTAGCGGATGTCGATGTGTTTAGTCCGCCTGGAGAGCACATTATTGTACGCGATGTCAATCGCGCTCTTATTGTCAACGTGCACGACAGTTGCCTCCTTCTGCAGTGCTTGCATGTCAACAAGCAGACTGCGTAGCCACTGTGTCTCCTTGCACGCTTCTGAGAGTGAGATGTACTTAGCTTCAGCAGTGGAGATCGAGACGCAGTCCAGCTTTCTGCTCGCCCAAGAGACAGCTCCGCCGTTCAGGATGCACACGAATCCTGAGGTGGACGTCCTATCGTCAAGATTGCCTCCCCAGTCTGCGTCGGTGTAGCATTTGAGGCGCAGAGGGTCTGTTCCTTGGAGGCCACCGTAGCGCAACCCCCAGTGCCGTGTCATGTTAAGGTAGCGGAGAATCCGCTTCACGGCCTGCCAGTGGAGTGGCCCAGGGTTGGCCACATACCGACTGGTCAGCCCCATAGCAAACGCGATGTCAGGCCGTGTGCCAACCATGGCATACATGATGCTCCCTACCGTAGACTGGTAGGGGACATTCTGCATCTCACGACGCTCTGCTTCCGTGCTGGGGGAGTGAGAAGAGGTGAGTTTGGTGTCAGTGGGGAGAGGAGTGTTGAGGGGTTTGCAGTCTTCCATGCCGCAACGCCGAAGCACCTCCGTGATGTACTTCGTCTGGTTGAGCTCGATGGTGCCTGCTGCTCGGTTGCGGTGGATGGCGATGCCGAGGTAGTACTCGAGCTCTCCCATGTCCTTCATCTGAAACCTGTTGCTCAGCTGCTCTTTGAGGACCACAAGGGCCTTCTTGGAGGTAGAGCTCAGAATCAGATCACCCACATACAGTGCGACCAGTAGCAGGCCTTGGTCATCCGCACACACATACACACTTGGATCGTTGTGGCAGTGCGCGAAGCCTATGGTGGCCATGAAGCCATCCATCTCCTCGTACCAGATCCTTGGGGCTTGTTTCAGCCCGTAGAGCGCTTTGACCAGCCAGCAAACTTGCCCGGGTTTGGCTTCGACCCCCTCGGGCACCTCCATGAATATCTCCTTGTCCAGCTTCCCATAGAGGAAAGCCGTCTTGACGTCCATTTGGTGAATTTCCATGTCGCGTGCAGCAGCCACAGCCAGCAAGGATCGGATCGAGGTAAAGGCGGCGGCAGGAGAGTAGGTCTCATCGTACTCAGACCCTGCTCTCTGTGAGAATCCCTTTGCCACTACTCTCGCCTTGTACTTGTCGATGCTGCCGTCTTGCTTCAGCTTCACGCGCAAGACCCACTTCACGCCCACCACGTGAGCGTTGGGTGGCTTGTCCACCAGCTCCCACGTACCATTCTCCTTGATGGAGGCCAGCTCGCTCTCCATCGGCTCCTTCCACTTTGCGGCATCCGGCCGCGAGAGAGCTTCAGCGATGGTGCTTGGCTCTCCCTGCGCAAGGCACGACCAGCTCAGGCCGGTCCACTCGGCATTCCCTGCGTTGTACTTCTGCACAGGCTTGCTTTGGCGCGTGCTGCGCCTTAGCGGTGTTGGTGCTGGCTGCTCATGCTGCTGCTGCTGCTGTGCTTCCCCAGATGAGGTAGCAGGAGGTGTAGAGCCACTGGCCTCCGAAGAGGCCTCGGACGTCTCCGACACGGTGTCGGAATCCGTCTCCGCTTCAGCCTGAGCGGACGCTCTCCCTGTGTCGGCAGTTGTCACTACCTGCAGCTTTGGCGTTCCACACCAGTTAGGAGGGGGTACATCTCCTGCCTTCAGCAGCACAATCCACTCTCCCTGTTTGGGAGAATCCTCGGGGTCGAGCAAATCTTCCTTTCCGTTTGACTCTTCCTTGAAGTCTACGTCTCGGGAGGTGAAGACTCTCCCAGCTGCCTGGTCCCACAGCCTGTACGCCTTGTGCGCGGCTTCATCGCCGACCATCACGCACTTGCGCGCACGTGCATCTAATTTGCCGCCTCCCTGCCCGTCTTGGACCTTGGCCCAAGTGGTGCAGCCGAATGCTTTCAAGTGAGAGGCATCAGGCTTCTTGCCTGACCACGCCTCCTGTGGCGTCATCCGCTCCTTGCTCTACTCCGTACTCGCCCCCTTGCTGCGCAGTGCTGCGGCTGGCATGAGGTTGATGAGGTAGCAGGCGGTGCGCGCAGCTTCTGCCCAGAAGCGCGGTGGCAATTTTGAGTCAAACAATATGGTTCGCGTCATGCCCAGAATGGTCTGGTTCATGCGCTCGGCCATGCCGTTGCTCTGCGGTGTGTAGGGGGTGGTCGTTTGGTGGTCGATGCCATGCTGTTTGAGCCACGGCTTGCACCCCACGTACTCTCCGCCGTTGTCGCTACGCAAGACCTTGACCTTCTTTCCAGTCTGCCGCTCCACCATGGCGACAAAGTCCTGCAGCTTTTCCAGCACCTCTCCTTTGTTTTTGAGGAAGTAGACGAACACTTTTATGGAGTAGTCGTTGATGAAGGTGAGGAAGTACTTGCTGCCGCCGTTGGACACTGTGCGCATTGGGCCGCACATGTCACTATGGATCAGGTCGAGTATGGCCTCCGTTCTGCGACCGTTCTTGGTGAAGCGTTTCCGCTTCGTCTTGCCTTGTAGGCAAGCCTCACACCCCTGACTGTGCCCATCCTTCAGCGCGCACCCTTCCAGCCCGCGTACCAGCTTTTGATCCTGCATGACCTGCAAGGTGTTGTCAGCCACATGCCCAAGGTGTCTGTGCCACAACGAAGCAGTTGCTGCTCCCGCGTCTTTGGTTGCCACAGCAGGCGACTTGGATGGTGCTTTGGCTTTCACCGGTGGTGCATCGTCCGCTACTGCCTCTGCCGTCGCAGCGTGCCCCTCGTCAGCGCTCTCAGTCTGCAGCACGTAGAGCCCGTCGGTTCTTGGCACCTGGGCGATCAGGTCTGATGTGGCGTAGGAAACGGTGACATCCTCGTTCTTAAGGATCACCGCCTCCTTCTAGGTGAATATCACCGTCATCTCGTGATCGGTCATCCGAGAGATAGACAGGAGGATTGTGGCGAATGTGGGCATGTAGACCACGTTTTGAAGCCGCAACTCCTTCTCAGCTCCATTGAGCTGAGTTCGCACAACTTTCTCTTCCTCACCCGTTGCGTACTCGATGCCGCCATTGGCGCACCGGAACTTGGCGGTGGACGGTGTGAGAGCAGAGAATCCACACGCTTCGCTGGAGGTGTGGTAGTCGGTGCCTGAGTCAAGCCCGAAGGCTCCAGGCCGAAGTAGTGCCGACCCCTTCGCCGAAGGGTCGATCTTCGCCATCATGCTCATTGAGCTGTCCACCTTCTTGCTGTGGTTGCTGTTCCCACTCCCACCGCCGCCGCCTTCCTTCTTGGGAGCTCGGCACTCCCTACCCCAGTGCCCTACCTTCCCGCAGTTATGGCAGTTGCCCTTCTTCTTGGCATTCTTCCCGCCATCGCCACTGCTTCAACTGTTACATTGGTTGGAGTTAGTGCCGCTTGAGCCACTCGCATACGCTGCGTTATTGATGATGCCGTTGCTGCGCCTATTGATGATGCCGCATGGCCTCATTGTGCACGTACTCGGAGACACGTGGATACGTGAGCTCTGACTCTGCCCAACCACCCAGAGTGGTGATCATTGGGCCCCAGCTTGGCGGCAAGGCCATGAGGAGGATCATGGCTTGCATGGCTTGGTCGAGATGCCAGGACATTGCACGGGCTTCTTGAAGCAGTCCCTCGAACTGTTTGAGGAAGTCGGGGATCGACTCTCCCTCGCCCACCCGCAATCCGATGAGGCATTGCAGGATGAACAACCGATTAGCAAGGGAGGTCGATTGGTACACGTTCGTCAACTTGGTGTAAGCCTGAGCTGCTGTTATGCACCCCTCGATGTGGGATAGGAGGGACGGAGAGATTGAAGTGACGAGAAGCGCCAATGCAATGTCGTTGCACTCTTGCCAAGCATCGTGCTCTTGGCTTGTCTCGTCCTCGGGTTCCACCTCCGTCCCTTGCAGCATCTTCAGGTACCCTTGCACCCTCATTACCACCTCAAACTGCCATTTCCAGGTACCAAAGGCTTTGCCATCGAACCTTGCTATGGCATTAGCCGCGTCCAACTCGGCGGGCCTTGAGGGGAGAGTGAGCGCCTGACTTTCCGGCATGGTGCCGAGTCGGTCAGCGGTCCTCTCGTTGAATCTGTGCGTTCTCCTCTGCTTCGTTGAGACCGATGTTCGCTGATGAGGCCGATGTCTGCTATCGAGTTGTCAAGGTGCAGTCCGTTGCATGCCACTCTAGCCGATGGCCCCTAGCTATGGTGGAGGAAGTGCTCCCACAGACATGAGGTCGTATCCACAAGGGCAGAGCTTGTCTCGTTAGGACTCGAGGGTCATACCCACAAGGGCAGAGCGTGTCCTCGTTCCTTGTTCGTGGAGAGCGGTTTGGACCACGAGCCGAACTCGTGTCCGTCCTCTCACACTTGTACGCACCTTAGGCCTAGGTAGGCCGCCGATGGGGCAGATGGAGCCGAGTCTTCAACGCCGCGAGTCCTGGATGCCGATGAACTTGCCACTTATGTGAGCGGAGGGTTTGCAATGGTCACTGATCAGTGTAGGCCCATAACCCTTTGTCAACCCGCCTGAGGCAAATGGTCTAGAAAACGGAGTACGGTGACATCTGCCGACCGCTCATAGCATTTCAGCTATGAGAAGATATCCCCCTCAGGATCATGTTTCCACACTATTCAGCTCACAAAGCTTGTCCCTTCCGTGGCCTCTCGGTTTCCCCTTTTAGCTTCTCCCAAGTCTTTTATATCTACCCTTGGTTGGCCAACTTATGCCTTAGTTTTCAGCACAAGTATCAAGGGTAAGAAGTGGATACTTAGAATGAGCAAATGAGTAGTACATATAGCAGTGGCGAGCTTGGGTGCCTTGGCTTGAGGCCGAGGCGCCCTAGCGCGATCTCTAGGGTGGTGCGCGCGCACTTTAGGCCCTAGGTGCTCGCGCACCTTAGCCCCCTTTAGGCGTGCGACCTAGCGCCCTAGGCGGGACTTGAACCCGCGATCTTGGAATTAATCCGCTTGCTCATTTAATCCAAGGAGCGGACCTGGGGGACTTGCGCTACAAGCGCAGTGCATACCCGGTTCGTCCTNCTGTTCAGCTCACAAAGCTTGTCCCTTCCGTGGCCTCTCGGTTTCCCCTTTTAGCTTGTCCCAAGTCTTTTATATCTGCCCTTGGTTGGCCAACTTATGCCTTAGTTTTCAGCACAAGTCTCAAGGGTAAGAAGTGGATACTTAGAATGAGCAAATGAGTAGTACATATAGCAGTGGCGAGCTTGGGTGCCTTGGCTTGAGGCCGAGGCGCCCTAGCGCGATCTCTAGGGTGGTGCGCGCGCACTTTAGGCCCTAGGTGCTCGCGCACCTTAGCCCCCTTTAGGCGTGCGACCTAGCGCCCTAGGCGGGACTTGAACCCGCGATCTTGGAATTAATCCGCTTGCTCATTTAATCCAAGGAGCGGACCTGGGGGACTTGCGCTACAAGCGAAGTGCATACCCGGTTCGTCCTGCGGGGGACTTGCTCCGTAGAGCAGTGCATGCCTGCCTAAATCTGCCGCTGACTGGACAAGGGGCATACCAGAAATAACATAGACATCCAAAACAGCTTTCCGAACATCGGAATCGCTAGTACAGCCACCGGGTCTCCTCGTCGCACCGGTACAGTCCACCGGGTGCACGGGTATGAACCCACCGAAAAAACTCTCCTAACTCCGGAGAAGCCAACAGGGCTACCGGAACGCATCGATCGCGTCTCGCCGGCGCTGTAGTAGGTGCTGGAGAAGTCTCGGTGCAGTCCAGAGGCCCGTCGTGTCGTCACGCCCTCCTCTACCATATACCCCGAATGTGGGTATATCGGTAAACCAGCGTTGTCGGTCGTGACGGGTGGAAGCCACACAAACCAACACTCCCCCTGGCTGACATAGCCGTCCACGCCAGAACGAATGAACGAAGGCATGGAACAATGTATGCCACACCACAATATGCACCAAGCAACCACACACACACCTCTGCTACCCACCTAAGGTCTCCCTAGACACTAGCACATGCTACCAAGTGTCTGGGTCTCGACCATGAGAGGAGTGATGCACACGTGCACAAACTAGTGTAATACACATCACACATATGTCAGGCGACAAGCGGATCTCCTCGTGACACTGGTGGTACCAGTGCCCGGATCTAGACCACTACGAGCAATCCAACACAACCGCATCATCATCTAAACACAGGATCAAGGGAGGATCTCCTCGTAACACGGGTGCAACTCACCTCGTGTCCGGGTCTCGACCCCTAAGAGCGACCCAGCTCGCATACACATGCCACACGCAGTATAGACACACACCAAGACACACGATCACATGGTCTCCTCATGACACTGGTACAACCCACCAAGTGTCCGGGTCTCGACCAATAGTGTGATTTCGTCCACATGCAACTGTGCAGGCATGTAGCATGAGTCACACGTCGGATGCTGTAGTTGCTCATAGCAGAGCATGGACCTCGCCATGCATCTCCCATGACGTCGCATCAGGTCGAGGTCCACACAACACTCCCCCTGGGCAGATGAACGTGGTAGCGATGTCCTTGATGGAGATGCTGATGTCGTAGCTGAATAGATCCTGGGCGATGAGTCATGTGGTGTATCCATCATGCAGAGATAGCTCCCCCTGTCACGTGCGAGTCGGCTCCCTCCCTCAAAGACAAAGTGGTGTCTCCGGCTACGACTCCTCACGTTGCAACTGCATCACTTGGGGTGTACCAGTCCTCGCGTGACTGCCAAGGGTCCCAACTCACAGTCTCTCCTATCTCTGCTGTACCGCGATGCATCTGTGTACGCCGGAGGAAGGGGAATGGGCGAGCAGCACGCGTGCGTGGATGAAGTGGCGAAGCTGGCCTCCAATACGGGATAGCACACTGTGAGGCACAAGGGTGTACTGCTAGAGGAGGAGGGCTGGAGCGACGAACCAGATCACCACTCGTGGATGAAGATGACGATGGGGCAGGTGAGTCGGGCGGATGAAGGTGCGTGATGGCTATAGTAGAAGAAGGAGGAGCGATGATGGGGTCGACAGGAGCGAGGATGGCGGAAGCCGAAGGCACGCTCACCTCTCCTATGACAGTGTCTCCAACGGACGTCATACTCGGAGCTCGTACAAAATCCTCCCCGAGTATAGGTGTGCCAGATGCTGCTGGCGGAAGGCTCTTGCCGATAGTAGTGATGCTCCCCTCCTCTGAGAATCGCTCACGTATCGCCATCATCTCCCACTGTAGCATGACTACACGCTCTTGCAGATCAGCATAATCTTCCTCAGACATGTCAAGGTGGCCCATGTTGACCTGGTGTAGGATAAACTCTGCCTCACTGGATGCTGCACATGCAGGCTGCACAACTTGTGAGTACAGCGCCATCTGCATCTCTGCTACTGAAGACGATGGAACTGGTGCTGTTGCATCCTCCTGGGGGTCAACCAAGCTCGCAAAGTGCTGAGACGCTGGAACATCGAATGCAGCTGCAGGTGTCGCATCCACATCACAGCTTGTGTCTGTCCCACGAGGAGTGAGCGGTCGCATGCCGAGAGAGAAGGAGAATGATGAGTCGTCAGAGTGCGTGGAGCATGTGGAAATGTCGTCCGTGCAGGTACTCCCACTCTCAGCGTCGATGTGATCAGCAAGGTCACCAACAGGTGAACACGAAGGGGCAGAACTCAGCTCCTTCTGACAAGGTGACTTCATCTGCGTGTAGGGATCTCCTCCACTGTCCTCGAGTGCCGCCGTAGTGGACATAGGTGTGTAGGACTCCGGCTCGACAACGCCCATCAAGGCGAGCAACAAGCGTAACTAGCGCTCACGTAGTGTCTTGCTGGGAAGGCTGGTCGCTGCCACCTGCTCGATGATAGAGTAAGGACCATCATCTGACTACGTCATGTATGTCGTTGCTCTGTTGTGGGTACGGGAACCCAGAGACTGTAGGAACATGGACGACTCCTCACGCTGAAGCTGGTGCTCATGTACCGCAGATAAGACGGTGGAGCTTGCTATGTCTACTGCAGCATATGTCCCAACGACGTCTCTCAGAACCGCTGCTCTCAAGAATGCCTCAACCTCCAAAAGACCAACCGGCCGACCCTGCTCATGCACTGTGACTACTGTCGTAATGGTATGAATCTCGTGCGCCACCGCCCTCGGAGATCCGCATGGGGCATCCCGATCCGCACAATACTCCTGTGCCACTACCAGGCCGCCATCGGTCGGAGTCGCGAGTGGCAGCGCCCAAGCACGCGGCACCAACACTCCTCCTGATGCAACCTGCTGCTGTAGAACGTCCGGCTCCTGCCCCAACGTAGATTTGGAACTCGATGACATACATGTCTCAAGCCCTGCAATCTCCGCCGAACTGGTGTGAGCCTGCTGTATATACTCTCCCAGAAGTCCGGTAGACGCATCCTGATCCATACGGGACTCATGTGCTGCCGCTGGGCCTCCACTGGTTGGAGCCGCGAGTGGCACCGCCCAAGGACGCCGTGTCTGCGCTCCTCCTGATGTAACTTGCTGCTGCGGAAGATCCGGATCCAGCCCGGACGTGGAAGTCGAGCTCGATGACACGGAAGTCTCCACCATGAACGCCATGTCGGGACTAGACTCCACGCGATGTGATGTCACCATATCATTTGAGTCTGCCTGAGCTGACGTTCGGGCACCACGGTCCGGCACGAGTGCAGATCCTGTCGCTACGGCCACATCACGCAATGCGCGGTGACCACACTCTCCCTCGACATGTACAGCAACGGAGGCCGAGGAGGTGGAAGATGTATCAAGACTGGCACGAGCACACCGTGCAGAGCGCTGACGCCGACGTCGCGGGGTCACTCGACTAGAACGACTATATGAAGACATGTCATCGCGAGATGGCGTCCTGGTCATAGCTGAGTGGAGGATCGAAAGGATGGTGGCAGCCTGGGACTTGCTTGCAGGTGGAGCTGAAGGTACACCATCGGATGAGGAAGGAGGAGAGGATGGAGGAGATGTGATCGAAGAGGCCGTCGACAAACAAGTAGCAGAAGCACGCTTAGTGACAACGAGGTCACAAAGTCGCTGCACCGTCTGCCGCAGGCCGTGGATCTCGGCGAATATGCTCTCCAGAGGTCTAGCTAGGGGATATACCAACGCCAGCAGATCCGTATGCAGTGGAGGACACAGGCTCAGATGAGGCTGTAGCCAAGGTGGATGCCAGCCGCGAGGGCGCGTCCAACAGCGACGCCAACCATGACGTCCATCACCACAGTAGTAACAAGCGAACGCGCAGGGCGCCTGCTCAGATGTCCGCGCACTCATCTTGTGCGCTGGACGATGGATAGGTACTAAGGGCACCTACTCCCGGTGGTAAACACTAAGTCACGGGAGAGAATGAGGCCAGTAGGTACTGTCACTCCTGGAGGTCACAGCGTCTGGGTCAGCAAACGTGACCAGACGGGACAAGTTGCACTACCACAGCACGCCCGGAGACTAGAGTCTGACTAACTGTGGCTACTAATGCTGCTGCCACTAATAGAGCAAAGACTGCTCCAAGACGAGAATGGGTGGCGGCTGCTGGTGTAGCTGCTGCTCCAAGCGGTAGACGACCCGACCCTTGGAGATGGAAAGACTTGAATCTGCCGTCGATCCTACGGAGTGACGTGCGTGCACCAATCCACGGGCCCCAGGAAGACGCCGGTCTAGGATGCGTCTCGAAGTGGAGATCGGCGTCGACGCACAATCCGCTATTGGCTGGGAAGGCAAAACTGCAAGCGTTGGCGCAGCCGCCGCACTATGTAGTCGTTGCAACTCCGCCCGATACGGCTATTGCTGCTATGAAACCTACTATTGCTGCGGCGGTATTAGTTGGACGATTCCCTTTTTTTATCGTTATTCTCTAGCCCTCAGGCCCCCTTTTGTGTTACTTTTTGTCTTTTGCCCTCACCCTCCACACCCCTTTTTTCTTTCCTAGTTCTCCCCTCTGCTTGCCTTAAGCCCTCGCCTTTTTTTGTTTTTGTTTTTTCTTTTTCTTTTCTACTCGCTTTCAGGCGTATCCCTTTTCATATTGTTTGTTCCTCGCCCCCCCCCTTTTCTCGATTGCCCCTAAGGTGGGCAAATGGAGAAAACAAGGAAGGGGGGGGGAGGTGTCCGGCTTATCCGGCCCTCCCTCCCGTGTACGCTCGCTCGCTCGCTCGCTGAGCGAGCGAGCGAGTGAGTGAGCGAGTGTGGTGGGGGGGGGGACGGAGGAGGGAGCGAGGAGGGAACCGGGGGGGGGGGGGG
>SZWC01006725.1:105690-123030 GCA_023375785.1 Penium margaritaceum | reverse complement strand
GGGGGGGGGGGGGGGGGGGTCCGCCCCTCTCCGTTGTCGGCCCCTCTGTCGGTCGGCCGATGGAGCCGACGGGGCCGACGGGCCCCTGTGAGGGGCTCCTCCGAGGGGCCCCTCGGAGGGGCTCGACGGAGCCCTCCGAGGGCCCCCTCAAGAAGAGGGGAGGGGGGCGAACGGGGCCGACGGGCCCCCTCAGAGGGCCCCCCCTTAGAGGAGGGCTGCGAGGCCCTCCTCGCAGCTGCAGCAGCAGCTGCAGCGGCAGGTGCAGCTGCTGCGGTTGTTGTTGCTGCTGCTGCTTTTGCTGCTGCTGCTGCTTTTGCTATTGCTGCTGCTGTTGCTGCTTGCTGTTTCCGCCGCAGCTGTTGCTGCTGCTTGCTACTGTCGCTGTTGCTGCTTGCTGCTGTCACCGCTGCTGCTGCACGCTGGTGCTGCTGCCGTTGCTGTTGCACGCTGTTGATGTTGCCGCCGCTGTTGTAGTGGCTGCTGTTGCTGCCGCTATATGCTGCTGCTCCTGACGCCGCTGCCGCAGCGGCTGATGCGCTGCTGCTGCTGCTGTTGCTTTGGGCAGCTACGCTGCTGCTATTGCTCCGTCTGCGTAGCCCTGCATCTGCCGCGGATGCTTTGCCTGCTGCTGCTGTTGCTGTTGCCGTCGCAGTCGCTAGTGCTGTTGTTTGCGGCTCACCGCCCCTGTGGCGTTCACGTGTAGTCGTATCGCGCTCCCTCACGCTGCTGCTGGCGTGGCGCCACGTGGCGCGTTCTCTTTGCGTTCCGCCCACTGCTGCTGCTTCTGCTGCACACACACCCCCTTGTGCTCTGATAGCAAACTGGAAACATTTTAGGGCATGCAGGCCCATGCAACAACGAACATGAGCTCTGTGTGTGAGTGCGATGCAAGGCGGCAAGAATTGGGCTAAGTCTGGAACGCTGAATATAAAAGAACAAGGAGAGAGTACAAATGAGACCCGAGCGGGCTTAAGTAGGGGCGCCGATGGCAAGCCGCACCGGGCCCCGTCACCCTCGCTGAACCCAAATGAGTCTGCGGGGAGAACACACTGCGTACACCACTATAACAATAACGGTGGTCTCCTCGAGGCACCGGAACAGCTTTCCGAGTGCCCGGGTCTCGACCGCCGAGAAAACATGAGCAGTGCTAGAAAATCTGCAAATCAGTGTCCAGACATCCAAAACAGCTTTTCGAACATCGGAAATGCTAGTACATCCACCGGGTCTCCTCGTTGCATCGGTACAATCCACCGGGTGCATGGGTCTGAACCCACCGAAAAAACTCTCCTAACTCCGGAGAAGCCAACAGGGCTACCGGAACGCATCGATCACGCCTCGCCCGCGCTGTAGTAGGTGCTGGAGAAGTCTGGGTGCAGTCCAGAGGCCTGTCGTGTTGTCACGCCCTCCTCTACCATATACCCCAAATGTGGGTGTATTGGTAAACCAGCAGTGTCGGTCATGACGGGTGGAAGCCACACAAACCAACACAAGAACATGAGATAAATAGTTGTTGTGGGCGCTTGTCAAGCCGTGTGTCATGGCATCTCAGTGTCTCCGGAAACTAGCTGAACACTGTTGTTTTTACTGTAATTCACCGCACACATCCAAACGCAAAAGCATACAAACCTATGGATGCGGAATCTTGAGCTCAACGCAGTGACAACACACAAGCACTAGACTGACACAGATTGGTGGACATACAAAGCCAATACATGCAAAGTGGGTGAAAGACCAATGTGGAAAGTGACGCATTGCTGGAGCAAGGCTCCGGTGCCTAGTGGGAGCTGTCTTGCAGCTGCGGACGTGTAGATAGGCCAGGTGAAGGTGAGTGCACCAAAGCTAGGTCAAGGAGCAACAATAGGAGCCATGGGGTCGGATGCTTTGCAAGTGTGCTACGGTCCGCGATAGAACACACGAGTCACAGGACATACCCCTATTGAGTGACGAGCCACAAGGTTACAAGGGAGAGAACGATAGGCTTAGCATCGCTCGCAGTCCTCGTGGCCCGAGGACTTGAAAACCCCGTCCTCAGGAATACTCCACAGGCTTGTGCAGTGAGCTACTGGATAAATTTGTTGTGGTTTGTGACGTTCCCGTCCACCTGTACAATTCACTGTGACCACTCGGCCGTGCCCATGCCTGTGCCGATCCCTGATGGGGATCCTGGTGGCGCCGGTGCGTCTTCTGGTGGCGGACCACCTGCTTGAAGCTGAACGACGACCATCCCAGAGTCTTGGATGCTGCATGGGACCTTCTGCGGGTTTTCTACAACACGTAGGAGTTCATCGGTGGACTGGCCGTGCGCCCGATTTGCATGTTTTTGCATCGTATGTCCACCATTTGATGCCAGATGCATGCATATGACATGTCGTAGCGTTTGGCTTGAGATTTTGCATATTTAGGTTCAGACGACGTAGCGTTCTGACCTGTTTGCGCTGAGTTACGACCAAAACAGTGGTTCTGGGCCGGTTTTAGAACAGACCTTGCACTGCCACGTGCGACACCCGCCGTGCGCCGCGGCAAGTTTTTATGCTGTGGAACTGTCATTTTTCATCTCTCTGTGCAAATGCTATTGAAGCATTCTGACACTTTGAATTGTGTCTCCTAGCCAGACTCTTGTCGTTGTGTTTACAACATGTGACTATCACCACCGTCTGACCAGGCATTGACGCCTAGTCAGCGGCTGTGTTACTGGGAAGCTTCCATACATCTTCTCATGATATCAGAGCAGCGAGACATTTCTCGCCGAGCTGCGTAGCAAAGACAAAGCAGAACAGCAGCACTGAGCGTCATCGCTGTAGCCGATTCACTAGGACCTGTCGACGTCACCCGACTACCGCCAACGTCACCCGTCTTCAGCATGCTAGCAACAGCAGCAGCAGGCGCTAGCAACAGCAGCAGCAGGCGGCAACTACAGCAGGCGGCAGCCGCCAGTAGCTGCTGGCATAGATGCTAGCAGCAGCAGCAACACGCGGCAGTTGTAGCAGGCGGCAACGGGCAGCAGCAGTAATAGCAAGTAGCAAGTAGCGAGCGGCGAGCAGCGAGCAGCCAGCAGTAGTAGTAAGCAACAGCGTTGCTTAAAGGAAAACTAGGCAGCAGGTTGCGGCAGCAGCGTTGTTGATGCAACGCTAGTTGCTTAAGTGTGTTGCCCCCTCAGTCTGCTGCTCTAGAGACTAAGTCTAGAAGCTCTGGGTTTGTTACTCAGAAATGCGCGCGCCAGTGTTAGCGCCAGAAAGCAGCTGAAAACTGAAAGTGACTCATTAGGAATGAAGAATGAGCAACAATGGGAGACCCCTCCAAGTCCTAGCTCCACCCCACTAGTGTAGAACTTGTTACTTAGCTAACCAGCCGATCAGAAAACAGTCCTAGACCTGTTTTCTGGCAAGCGGGGTTTTCTCAGTGAGCCCTGCCAGACTCCCGACAGCCCAAAACCTGGGCGTCGTCCGTTTTGCCTGAAATTGGACAATAGCATAATACCGATGCTGCAAACGCAGTCGTGTGGTCAGAATCAACTAGAAAATAGCAGCAAAGAGTTATGGCTGCCCGAACTCAGGCAGTGCCTACGACAATCTACAATGCCAAACAATGCCACGCAGCAAGAGTCACGGACCCTAGGCAAAGCATGATGTTGCAGACGCAACGGCACAGTCAGAACCAGCTCTGGGAGCATGCAGACAACATCTGCGATGGCAGTGACCGCCGGCGGCCCGACCGCCGAGGAGGCCTGCCGATGGAGCTGGGCACGTTGCCGGAGGGAGGAGGCTCCAGCGAACTGCGAGTAGGCCTCAGCGTGCGTCAACTCCACCGGATGACACTCCAGCAGCATCGAGTCTCGCCGTCAGTCATCTGCACGTTGATGTGCACAAGCTGGGAGCACACAATAGAGCACAATGAGAGATACGCAAAAACCAACACTCCTCCATGTCTCACAGGCGTAGTGCACATGGGCGGGCAAAGACACACTCAACAACAAGACTCCTCCAGGGCACGCAGAGACGCAGACAAGGACAGAGAGAGCCACTCACAGACGCATACCAACCAAACTCACGACCTTCTTGAACGAGTTGCGCTTCAGTGCCTTGTTCAAGAAGTCAGCTAGCTATTGTGCTGTCTCAACCCATACAATGCTGATGTTGCTGTCATGCAACAATGAACGCACATAGTGATACTCAACGTTGATGTGCTTTGTGCGTGTATGATGTACGCCGTCTGTTACAAAAGGGCAAAAAGGCAGATATGTCCCAAACCCACGTAGAGCATAAGGACAGTGAGGGAGGGGAGAGATGCCACTATCTCTCCTCCCCCACCGTCACCTATGCCACTCTACACTACTTCTCTGCTCTGCTCTTGGGGTTAGGAGAGAGGGTTATCCTATGCCTCGCCCTGCCCACTGTGTACCTGTTCATGTCGATACCCTATTGAGCTGCACCATATATGTCGGCAGGGATTGCACTGTCGCAGCAAGTGACTCAACGCAAGAGGAGAGACCAGGCAGGGTGCTGACGTGGAGAGGCGACGAAGTGCGAGCACAAGAAGCACAGAGGAGCCGGACACTCTCCGGACAAAGTTCGATAGTCGATCGAGAGATCGATTATAAAACGCAATCTGAGGGTTCAGGAAAATCTATCTTCACGGGATCAACGGCTCACGACAAATGAATAAATCAAGAGGAGTTCCATGGATATGGGGGGGTTTCCAAAAGAACAACAAAGACTCGGTGTGACCGCACCCCAAGGATCTGCCGGCTCCTGACGGCAGATTGCCGTCTTGCACTATTCACCGTACGAGGTGAACAACAGCGCAAGGTGTGCCGGAGCTTCAGGATTTAAAGAAGCGAGACTCAACGCTATCATTATACTTGTTCCAAGGGGAGATGCTTTTGACATGTTACATTTGTACCCGGGAATTGGAGTTGGACTTGTACTTTATTTGAGTTATCGCATGCCAGGAGTTCCTGATGAACGAGACATCTGTGTTGGAACTTCAGAGCTGAATTGCAATTGGTTGCGCTATTCTTGGTCTCAGTCAATTACGATTTAATGATCTCAAATCTTAACACCGTCATTGTCGGCGATGGCCATGGCACTCTCATTCTCACAATGCAACGTGACGGATGCGACGGACTGGCGCAACTCGGACAATAGACGACGCAACCACACACTCTCACACGCGCCTAAGCCAAGGGCCACGTACTCAGCCTCAGCAATGTTGCGTCCAATGCACCCCTGCCTGCCACTACGCGAGGACACAGCTATGCCGCTGATCAAGAAGATCCAACCTGTGCGACTCTTGCCATCTGGATTGCCGGCCCAGTCACTGTCGGTGTAGCCCACCACGACGACAGACGGCTGGCGGCGGAACATGAGACCTCACCGAGGAGTCGAGACGACGTAGCACAGTACTCGGATCGCGGCCTCAAAGTGGAGGTGATGCGGCTCCTGAGAAAACTGAGCCAGGAGGTTGACGGCGAATGCGATGTCTGGGCGCGTCGTCGTCGCTAGGAACATTAGTGACCCGATGACTCGCAGATATGTGATCACTTCAACTGGCTCCTCCACAACGGCTGGGTCAGGACTCTTCAGCTTCACCTGGCCATCAGGTAACATGGGTGAAGATGCGCTGGGCACGAGGGGTAGGTCCTGAGCAAAGCTAGTGGACAGGGTCTGCACATAGGCAGCGTGGTGGACGTGCAGAGTGCCTTGGGAGTGATCATGCGCGAGCTCCATGCCCAGGAAGACTCGGGCAGACCCGAGATCCTTCATCTAGTAGGTGGTGTGCAACAGGTCCTTGACACGTTGGACGTCACCCATGTCAGGCGACACAATGAGGAGATTGTCAACGACCAGGACAGCGGCGAGGGTTTGGCCTCGTGGGCTGACAAACAGTGCGGGGTCAGCGATGCTGCGTTGAAGGCCACCGCGAAGGAGCGTGCTGGTGATCTCCTGGTTCTTGCACCGAGGCAAATGCTTCAGGCCATAGAGGGCCTTTCGCAGCCGCCAGACTCTCTCAGTGCCATCGTCGAAGCCTGGAGGCTACACCATGTAGAGCTCCTCACCCTCTAGTGAACCATGGAGGAAGGCGTTACTCACGTCCATCTGATGCGGCTCCCACCCATGCTGGGCAACCAGGCTAAAGAGCGCCCGGCTCGTGGAGAACTGGCCAGCTGGGGCAAAGATCTGGTCATAATCGACCCCAGGGACCTGAGCAAACCCCTTGGCTGTGAGGCGGGCCTTGTACTTTTCCAAGGAACCGTCGGGCTCCCATTTGCACCGAAAGACCGACTTGGCACTTATGGCCTTCCGACCTATAAGGAGGTCAACGAGGTCATACACGTGGTGCTCTCGGATAGCAGCGAGCTCGTCAGCGCAGGCAGCATCCTAGTGTGCGGCCTCAGGGGAGGCTCGAGCCTCGAGCAAGGTGGCTGGGTCCTCCAGGCGTGCTATGGAGTGGAGTGACAGAGCAAGTGCATCTCGAGCTCTAGGTGGGATGCGTGTGAGTGCAGCCGCGACAGCATGCCAATGCTCGTGATGAAGCATGGCGTAGCCCAGTGCAGAGCCTGGATGAAGGTCTGTAATGATAGCCGAGGTGGTCAGGCCGAGGGCCTTAGTGCCAGGGTCCCCACTCACGACCGTAGAAGTGGAAGAGACACGTGGCGCGACAAGGGGCCGAGACGCCACTGGGCGAGGTGCTGCGCTCTGTGCGCTCACTCACGGTCTGGGTCAGAGGCTGCCGCCTTGGCCATGCGTGTAGCGCGGCAGGGCAGGAGATGGCACCAAGCCTGATGGGCCGACGGAGGTGGACGGGATTGCTGGCCCGAAGGGACCAGCGGACGCGACTGGGGCTGCTGGCCCGGAGGGGCCAGCGGATGTGACTGGGGCCGTCGGCCCGGAAGGGCCGGCGGGCGCGAATGGGGGAGCTGGCCTGGAGGGACTAGTGGAAGCGACTGGGGCGGCTGGCCCAAAGGGACCAGTGGACAAGACTGGGGCGACTGGCCTAGAGGGACCAGAGGATGCGACAGGGGCTGTTGGCTCGGAGGGGCCAGCGGGAGCGACTTGGACAATCGGCCTTGAGAGGCCAGTGGGCGCAACTGGGGCTACTAGCTTGGAGGAGCTAGCGGGCGCAACTGGGGCTGCTGGCTCGGAGGGGCCAGCAGGCGAGACTGGGGCTGCTGGATCGGAGGGGCCAGCGGGCGCAACTGGGGCTGCTGGCTCGGAGGGGCCACCGAGCGAGATTGGGTAGCGGGCGAGACTAGGGTTGCCAGCTCGGAGGGGCCAGCGGGCGCGACGGGGATTGCTGGTTCAGAGGGACGAAGTGATGTACCTCCCGGAAGTGGCAGGACGGAGGACGGAATCACCACTCTCCCAAGTGACTGGAGGGACACCGACGACCCGGAGCAAACGAGGTCGCGTAGAAACAGCTCCTCAAAGAAGAGGGCATCGCGGGACTCGACGATGCAGTGTCTGGAGGGATCCCAGAAGTGCCAAGCCTTGGACTGACGAGAGACACCAAGAAAGGTGCAAGGACGCCCGTGGGGGGCGAGCTTGCCACCCTGTTGCGGGACGGGCAGCCACACAATGGCCACGCAGTCCCAGATGCGAGCAGGGCGGAGGTCGGCTCGTTGACCATACCAGTGTTGGTACGGTGTGGACTGACGAGGAAGGGGTCCGTGGGGAATCCGGTTTCAGACCCACGTCATGTAGGCCATGGCTTCAAAGTAGAAGCCATCGGAGAGGCCAGACTCAACCCGCATGGTGCGGACGGCGTCAGCCATGGTACGCTTCCACCCCTCGAAGACGCCGTTCTGGGTGGGAGTGTAGGACGCGGACGTCTCGTGGTGGATAACGCGGGAGGCGAGGGAAGTCGTGGTCTCATCCATGTACTCACCACCGTGATCGGAGCGAAAGCGGCAAAGAGATCGACCACACTCACGCTCCGCAAGGACAATCCAGTCCAGAATGGCACGGGTGACATTGCTCTTTTGCCGAAGGCAAAAGACCCAGCGGTATCGAGAGTAGTCGTCCGTGAGGGTGAGGACATAGCGGCCGTGCTCTCCGACAGACTCGGTATGGAGAGGAACCATGACATCGGAATGGACCAGGTCTAGAGGGGCGGATGCACGGGAGGAGGACAGAGGGTATGTGGACCTGTGCATCTTGCCCTCAGTGCAATCAATGCACTCTGTGGGGCATGGGAGAGGGAAAGTCTCCGGGTCAAGGCCCTTGGCCGGCTGGGTGTGGAGCATGGTGTCTACGACAGTAGAGTGGACGTGGCGAAGGCGGCTATGCAAGAGTCGGGTGTGCTGTGGAGACAGCGTGTTGGTGACAAACACATGGCCCGTTGCGGCCAACGGGGAGGGGACGGAAGGAGGAGGACAGACTAAGTACGTGCCAGAGGTTGCCGCGGGCGGTGGCGTGCAAAACGACAAGACCGGATGGACGCAACGACATAGTGCCAACACCACGCGAGTGCACAACGTCCATGCTCATGCGGTCAAGGGCAGTGACGGACAGCAGGCTGAGCTCAAGACGTGGGACAAAGAGGACATCTGTCAAGAAGATATCACCGGCAGGACCACGGAAACGAACAACGCCGACACCGCGGACAGGTAACACCTGTCCGGAGCCCGTCCGGACCCCGGAGACATCACCAACAGGACCAAGCATACTAAAGGCCTCGCGAGAGGCCGTCATGTGATGCGTGGCTCCGGAGTCGATGATCCAGGTCTCGGCAGGGTCCTGGACCGGTGTCGCCAGGTCATTGACAGTCACATGGCAGCAAGCGAGAGACGCGGATGCGGTGGAAAGGGGCGCAAACCGAGACTGCCAATCATCAAGCCACACAACGTCGTCACGAAAGGGGGCAGAGGAGATCACAGGGGATGGCGAGACAGACAAGGAAGTAGGACACGACCGCAGCTCAAGCTCAGTCATGCAGGGTAATGTGGACAAGCAGGAGATGACGCAACTCGCACTTCCCTGGGAGGAAGGCGAGGCAGGCCGAGCTGAAGCGCAATGAACTACTCCAGCTGACGCTCACGCGTGGACGGCCCGGGAGTGTAGACTGAGTGCGGAGTGATGGCGCCGGAGCTTGGATAGAAGGATGACTGCCATGGTGAAGGGAACGGAGGCGCCGACGGCTGCGGATGATACTGCTGAGGAGCTAGGGTTTGCGGGACCGCTGTCGCGCTCACAAGAGTGGAGCTGCTGGACGGGGTCGAGGCATCAGGGGTGGCAACAGCTATGGCAGAAGAGGCAAGACGGCGCTCTCGCTGGCGATGCATGGTGGCGATGACACGCACCTCGTCCGTCGATAGCGGGCACGTGTACCAGCCGTGCCCTGGCTGGCCATAGTTGTGGTAGACCGAGCCACTATTGGACCCAGTCGACCGCTATTGCTGCTGCTGACCCTTGCCCTTCTTGCTCCACGCTTCTTCTTCCTTGGCGACAAGGAGGTGGTGGAGGAAGAAGCGGCTTCGGGGGAAGGGACTGCCACGGAAGCGATGGCAGGGGAGGCGATGGCCTTTGTGTGCTAGAGACGGGACTCTAGGTGAGCTTCCTCAATCCTAAGGAAGAGCTCATATGCCCAGGGCATGAGGGTGCCCTAGGCCGCCATGGTGGAGAGGACGAGTAGTGGACGAAGACGTCCGCGTACACGCTGGTGGCACCACGCTTGATGGTGAGGAGTGCAGCCAAAGGGGGTGGAGCGGAGGTACCTAGGCGGCGGAGGATGTCCTCAGCCCGCTACGAGTACGCAGTGACTGTCTTGGTCTTCCCCATGTGCAGGGAGTTGAGCTCCCGTAGCAGACGGCTGGTCTCAATGTCGCTGGACTTGCGATGGGGACGAGTGAGGATGTGCCACGCGACTCCAGGGTATGAGGTGCCGCCAGTGGTAAAGTCGCCAAGAAAGGGCTCTAGGGTCAGGCGGGAAGCCGGAGGAGCGACGGGGACGAGGGCGCATACGGCGCGACCGGCGTCATACATCTGGTCGGCCTGGTTGGAGTCGTATGCGAGGATGTAGTATATCCACAGACCCTCACCCTGCGCCCAGATGCAGAAGTTGAGCTCCCAGCTCCGGAACTACTCGCCGGCATGAAGCGGCGGGGGCGATGTCTCAAAGTCCTTTTGCCTACGGCCGACGCCCAGAGTGGGGCCAAGGACGGGAGTCACTGTCTGCCGCTGGCCCTAAGTCTACTGCTGCACCAGGTAATGCGTGGCAGCGGACACAGTGGGGCTGGTGTGCCTTGGAGGAATGAACGACGGAGGGGCACTCGTGGCAGTCTGTGAGGCCAGTGGTTGTAGTGTTGCAAGCTGCTGCGTCAGGGTGGCGAGCTGTTCCTGAATGGCAGTCAGGGGGTCAGAGGTGCCGATGACGAAGCTTGTAGGTTACTATTATTGCTGCTACTGTTGTTGCTTCTGCTGTTGTGGTTGCTGCTGCTACTGCTACTACTATTGCTGTTGCAGCTGCTGCTGTTCCTGGTCCTGCTGCTGTTGCTGCTCCTACTGCAGCTGTTGCCGTAGCTGCAAGAAAAAGGGGGGATACCCCCCGTGGAGGTCCTCCCAACGGAGGAGGACCCCTCCCCACTGGGGCTGTTAGCCATGGTGTTGGTGCCCCCTTCTCTTTGTTTTTCTGTGTGTGTTTTGTGTGCTGCTGATGTCAACAGTGACGCCAGCCTAGGACGGCTGGTGTCAATAGCTGCTGCGGCATAATCTGCTACTACTGCTGCAATGAAGTTTCTTCCCCACCCTTCTATCCCCTTTTCTTATTGATGATGTCAGCACTGACGTCAACAGTGATGTCAGCACTGACGTCAACAGTGACGTCAGAGGCTGGATGTTGACATCAGCAGCGGCTGTGGTGAGGGCCGCTACTACACAGCTATAGCGGCTGCTCTTGTTGATGCCGCTGCTATTGCTATTGCAACTGCTGATGTTGCTTGCCGCTGCTACTATTGTTTTTATTGCTGCTGCTGCTGCTGCTGCCACTGCTACTGTTACTGTTGCAGCTGTTGTTCTAGCAACAGCTACTACTGCTGCTACTATGGCTGCTGTGGTAACAGCAACTACTGCTGTTGCTGCTGCTGCTACTGCTGTTGCAGCTAATGCTGCTACTACTGCTGCTACTGTCGCTATGGCTGTTGTGGCAGCAGCAACTGCTGCTGTGGCAGCAGCAACTGCTACTGTTGCTGCTGCTGCTACTGCTGTTGCAACACCTGTTGCTGCTGCAGCTGCTGTTGTTGCCGCTGCTGCGTACTACTACGGGTGCTGTGGCTGTTGTAGCAGGTATGGCAGCTGCTACTGGGATGGGGGATTGTTTTGGCTAAGCCCTTTTCTTCCTTTCTTCTCGTCTAGCCCAGCGAGCCTCGCTGCTCGCTCTTAGCTGCGGGCTGCGAGCAACGAGCTCGCTGCGAGCAGCAAGCTCGCTGCTCGCTGCCAGCAGCTCGCTGCTCGCAACGAGCAGCGGGCTTGCTCTGTAGAGCCCGCTGCTCGTAGCGAGCTGCGGGCTGCGAGCAGCAGCATCTGCTGCTGGATGCTGCAGGCTGCTACTCGCTGCTGCTTTTGTTGCAGCCGGCTGCTGCTGCTGCTTGTTGCTGCTTGATAGTGCTTACTGTTGGAGCAAGTGCAGCTTGCTACTAATGTTGCTCATTACTACTGCTGCTGCTCGCTGTCGCTGCTGTTGTTGCTGCGAGCTGCTGCTGCTGGCTGCCGCTGCTGCTTGCTACTACGGGTTGCTCCTACTGCTGCGAGCTGCTGCTGCTACCGGCTGCTGTTGCTGCTACTGCTGTGGGGTGCTGCTACAACACGCAGCTGCTGCTTGCTGCTGCTGCTACTGCTCATTGCAGTTACCTACCGCTGCTGCTGCTACAGGCTGCTGCTGCTGCTGGCTGGTGCCAATCATTGTACCTGGGTGACGTCGCCACGTGCGTCGTCACCTGCAGGTGTCGGACGCGGCCTGCCGCTCACCTCCTCGCGTCACGCGTGGGGGTCTGTGCTGCCAAAAAAAATGCGGCAGCACTTCCCCTGGCCCAGTGGCCATGGGAAGAAATCTGACGCCGCCACCAGGTGGGTCAATGCTGCCGGAAAAAAATCCGGCAGCATTTCCCCTGCACTGGCACGTATGGGGGTCCGCCGGCGTTTTTTGGCACCTGTACGCCAGTCTTCTGCTACTGCTGCTACGCTCTGGCTCTGATTCCAAAATGGAAAACTAGGTAGCAGATTGGTGCAGCAGTGTTGTTGATGGAGCGTGCGGACTTCCACACTAGTTGCTTAAGTCTGCTGCCCCCTCAGTCTCCTGCTCTAAAGACAAAGTCTGGAAGCTCTGGGTTTGTTACTCAGAAATGTGCGCGCCAGTGTTAGTGCCAGAACGCAGCTGAAAACTGAAAGTGACTCATTAGGAATGAAGAATGAGCAACAATGGGAGACCCCTCCAAGTTCTAGCTCCCCCCCAATAGTGTAGAACTTTTTAATCAGCTAACCAGCCAATCAGAAAATAGTCCTAGACCTATTTTCTGGCAATAAGGGTTTTCTCAGTGAGCCCTGCCAGACTCCCGACAGCCCAAAACCCGGACGTCGTCCGTTTTTCCTGAAAATTGGACCATAGCATAATGCTGATGCTGCGAACGCAGTCGTGTGGTCAGAATTAGCTAGAAAAACAGCAGCAAAGAGTTATGGCTGCCCGAACCCAGGTAGTGCCTACGACGGTCTACGATGCCAAACAATGCCACACAGCAAGAGACACGGACCCTAGGCAGAGCATGATGTTGCAAACGCAATGGCACAGTCAGAACTAGTGCTGGGAGCATGTAGACAGCATCCGCGGTGGCAGTGACCGCCGGTGGCCCGACCGCCAAGGAGGCCTGCCGATGGAGCTGAGCACGTTGCCGGAGGGAGGAGGCTCCAACGAACTGCGAGTAGGCCTCAGCGTGCGTCGGGTCCACCGGACGACACTCCAACAGCGTCGAGTCTCGCCGTCAGTCATCTGCACGCTAATGTACACAAGCCGGGAGGACACAACAGAGCACAATGAGAGATGCGCAAAAACCAACAGCAACTACAGCAAGTGGCAGCCACCAGTAGCTGCTGGCATAGACGCTAGCAGCAGCACCAACGCGCGGTAGTTGTAGTTGGCTGCAACGGGCAGCTGGAGTAATAGCAAGCAGCGAGTAGCGAGCGGCGAGCAGCGAGCAGCCAGTAGCAGCAGTAAGCAACACCGTGCAGTAGCTGCAGCATTGAGCAGTAGCAGAAGCACCAGCAACAATCACCAACAGCTGTAGTAGCAGCGTAGTAGAGCAGTAGGAGCAGCGCATAGCAACAGCTGTAATGCGGAGCAGCGCTGCAGCACAGTAGTAGCACGGAGCTGCTGCCACGGGTGCGCAACCAGCTGCGTAGCTCCTGCTGCAGGCACCGGTATTGTAGAAGCAGCAACTGAGCAGTAGCTGTTGTGGAGCTTCCGCGCAACGTCTGCGCGGCTATCGTAGAGTGGCCGCCCCCTGCGCAGCGTGGCAACAACCATGAGGGTTGTAAAAAAAAACTGTGGCAACATCAACATTTTTTTTGCTGATGTCATCAGGTTTGTGCTGAAGTCAACAAACCCCTGCTGACGTCAACAAACCTGTGCCGACGTCAGCACTTGCCCTAGAAAGTTTTGGATGGAAAAGTCAAAATTTGCCAGCGTTTAAACTCCTTGAGAAACGCTGATGGTTTTGCAATCCGACCAGTTCGACATCCCGGCCCATACTGAGCGCTGACATGGCTCCGGCTAGTGATAAGGGCAAAGGACCCCTAGATCCATCTTCCTCCTCCTCAAGGATCATGAGTCCACGCTTGCAGGCTATTGAGGACCTGCTGAGCCAGTAGGATGAGATGTGTCATCTGCCGTAGCAGCAACCCAAGGACTTCAAGACACCGCCCCCACGATATGTCAACAACGGCTTTGACTGTTGGGAGATTCTTTTCCAGGTCTGGGCCATTTTAGAGGGGGTATGGCCCTACTATCACAGTCCTTACCAGGTTACGGATTGCGCTCAGGTGCTAACAGCGGCCAGGGCAATGCGTGGACTCCTTTACGCCATGCTGCGCAAGACCGTTATGGACTTTTGCCTGTTCCTTGGAGACGCCGGCACATGCACGGGTGCTGATCCACGTCGAGGCTGGGACTTGGCATTGTCCCTACTTGTTGCAGGGACACACGCCACCCGCGCGACTCACATTTGCGCCTTTCACTCCCTTTGTCAGGGACCTGCCGAGCCTACAGCCGATTACTAGCGGCGGGCCATGTGCATCTACACGTGCCTTGGGACCTTAGGAGGTACACAGTTGTGGGCGCTCCGCACGCTCATGCTCGGAGTTCGTCTTGAGCACGCAGACATCTTCTCAGGGTACAGCAACGCCGTGCTCGAGCCCTTCTCCACCTCCCTTCAGCTTCTTCCTTGGGCGCATCAGCTTCTCCTCCAGGTGACTTCTGCCTGTGAGGCAGTCGTGGCCCATCATGAGAGTCCCCTTCTTGTAGCGGTTATCGCGTCGCCACCGACGCCCTTCTTGTAGTCTTCTCCTCCATCCTCTGGCACATCCCCCTCTTTGTCTTCCACCCCGATTACCCCGACTCCAACGCAGGGTGTGGCAGCAGTGGCACAAGGGAAGAAGGGGAAAAGGAGGTGCGGTTCGGGTGAGCAGCAGTCGCAGCAGCAGCTATCACCGGGTAGTAGCTGGTATGCAACCCAGTTGTTGCAATTGAAGCAGGATAGAGGAGGATGATAGAGCCTTAGTGAGAAAATCTGCCAGTTGTGCCTTCCCACTGATGGCACACACCACCACAGTCCCAGCATCCACTGCCTCTCGGACAAAATGATGTTCGATGCTGATATGCTTTGTGCGTGGATGCAGCACATCATCATTTGCTACAATGCGGCGTGCGGCTGAGTTGTCACTATGCACGGGTACAGCAGTTGTGTGTATGCCAAGTTCTTCGAGCAGTCGTGCAAGCCAGATCCCCTCACTGGTTGCTTCACCCAAAGCCATGTATTCAGCCTCAGCCATGCTACGTGCGACACTGGACTGTTTTTTACTCCGCCAAGACACAACAGTTACCCAAACACGGAACACATAACCGCCCCGACTGCGAGCTACACGATCACGAGCATAATCAGTGTCACAGTAACCATCCAGAACAGGACCGGCAACAGGGGCAAACACTAAACCTAGAACGGCAGTGTCCAACACATAATGCAACAGCTTTAGCAAAGATTTCTGGTGTGTACTGCATGGTTACTGGCTGAACTGGGCGAGCACATTGACTGCACACGCAATGTCAGGACATGTAGTTGATGCAAGATATGAGAGGCTGCTGGTGATCTCTATGTACAGTGTAGGATCTGTGTCGGGGCTAAAGTCCGTGGTGCGTGCATCTAACAGATGTGCGTAAACGTCAGAGCTCATGGGAGTGGTCTGTTGTGGAAGATGTTGGACAAGGTGTTGAAAATGTGGAGTGAGGTGAGCAATGAAGTGACCTTGATGAAGTGTCAGTGTCCGTGCTGTGCGATCACGTGTGATAGTCATGCCAAGGAAGTTCTGTGCCTCACCCAGATCTGTCATTCTGTAGTGATCCGTGAGCAGTACTTTGGCTTGTTTGATGAGTGTGAGGGAGGGAGACAAGATCAGCAAATCATCCACATCGACCAACAGTGCAACGTGAAGACCTTCCGACCATCGTAAGAACAGTGAGGGGCCACAGAGACTCTGTGTGAACCCACCACTCTCCAAGGTGCATCGGATCTCTTTCTTCCAGCACCGAGGCGCTTGCGTTAAGCCATAGAGAGCCTTAAGCTAGAGCCATACACGGTCAGTACCATCCTCAAAACCCTCTGGCTGCTGTACATACAGTTCCTCTTCCAGTGGCCCATTCAAAAAGGCATTTTTTACATCCATTTGGTGGATTTCCCAGTCCTCACGTGCAGCCACCGCTAGCAATGCGCGGCTGGTCCCGTACTTACCCACAGGGGCATATGTGTCCGTGAAGTCCTGTCCTGGGACTGACATCTATTTGATGGAAGCCTTTTGCCACCAGTCTGGCTTTATACTTCTCAATCAGGCCTTTGAGGTTTCTTTTCAACTTGAATACCCATTTGACATCGATGGCCTTTTGACCAGGTGGCAGAGGCACCAACTCAAACACTTCATGCTCAAGCACTGCATTTAGTTCGACAACCATTGCTTTTTCCCATTCTGCGGCATCCGGACGCCCCCTGGCTTCAGTCACGGTCAGCGGTTCTGTTGCAGTGTGGTCACCCGCTGCCGTGCTGACAGTGTGGTAGAACTGTTTATAGTCAACCTTGGGAACATTATGCAGAGATTGCCGTACAGGTACGGGTGGTATTGTTTCTTTACTCTGCGCTTCCACGAGGGGGGTCAGCGGCATGACACCTGGTGGTACCTGAGTGTCACTGTAGTCTAAGCTGGCCAAGTCTGAGGGCGAGAGCAGATCTCTTGGAAAAGGCTAAGCCATGTCCTTGTCCCTCTTCGGTTGATTCCTTTGACCTGACTCTTGTGGCTGAATAGGCATGAACACAGGTACACTTACGTACTCAGGGTATTGCTCTCGTGATGCGAGAGTGGGTACATGAAGCAATGTGCGAAATGACTTATAAGGCAGCATCCCGACTCTCGACAAAGTAATGGTTTGTGGGGTCTCAAAATTAACATGCTTCGGAGGTAAGGCTGCACACCGAATCCGATTCGCGAATCCAAGCCTGGATTCAGATTCGTGAGTCCGAATCCAAGGGTGGATTCGGATTCGCGAATCCGAGACCCGGATTCGCGAATCCTGTCAGATTCGTGAATCCAACGAATCCATCCAATATTGTGTACAAGGGTTACTTGTTCACTCTCCATAGTGGCTTTGCATTTCATATGTTCATGGACAAGATGCATTCATAATGTGGCTTCTGAAATTGTACATCACATTCGCCAACATACTTCCTTCTGCATCACATTAAACTTCAAACAACTTCATCCAAAAAGAGCACTTCTTAACCGGTTCAGAAAACACACTGTTTGAACATGTCCTCCTGCATGACGGCATACCTGCCATGTCCACTGGAATGCATGACGGCATGCCTGCCCTGACTACTTGGCTGCATGACAGTATGCCTGCCCTAACTATTTCACTACATGGTGGCACGCCTGCCTCACCATCCATTGCTCATGCAGCTCCAACGTGAACACCACCAGCAACCCCACTAGGTTCTGCAATGTCCTGCCCAAGTCCTCCCATGTCTGCAACGTCATCGTCTTCATCTTCTCCATCCGCATCGTCGCCATTTTCCTGCAGAGCCACATGTGCTGCACG
>SZWC01006725.1:66026-92232 GCA_023375785.1 Penium margaritaceum | reverse complement strand
AGTGCCGCAAGCTCAGGTGATGCCACAAGGCCATTCCAATCCGCTACCGCAGCAGATGATGGGGGTTTAGAACCCCGCGGGAGCCACGGCAGCCCATGCCCCCTCAATCCTGACTCTTGCAGCGGCAAGCACGGGACCAACAATTCCCCTGCGTTCCGCGGCTGTAGCCCCCCGCTGCTCCGGCCTATTGGATACCGTAGCTGATGGCACCACCGACACAGGGGACCCAAGTACTTCCACCTGGGATGAAATTCTACTCCACACCCTACACTGCTTCTGCACTAGTTCCCTGTTCTTGGTACCTGTCCCAGCCACCCTTGCAGGCAGGCCCTCACATGCCCGCGGGGCAGCCCTCGGTGCAAATTCACCATGCCGGATACTCCGCAAACCACCACGCAATTCCCCAACCTCCACACGCTGTGACTGCATTGACGACTAACTGCAGCACGGTGCCTCAACTGCAGTACATCCGCTCCGAGCCTGCGAATCTCCCACGACTGGATACCTTCAAGGGTGCTCCAGAGGAGGACCCCTGGACCTGGCTCAAACAGATCACCCTCTATGCTATCATTGGCCGAATTCCACCAGACCTATGCCTCGCCATTGCGGAGCTCCATCTCCAAGGGGCTGTGGCTGACTGGTACAACGCACGCGCGCCCTTTCCATCTTTTGAGGACTTCGGCAACGCCCTCATTGAGCGCTTTAAGTACCTAACAAAGGAAGAGGCTCTGCGGAAGATTGAGAAGGAGGTCATGCGCAAGGACGGTGACGTACGCAGATTTCTAGACCAGTTCCTAACCTGGGCTTCTGTGGCCAAGAACTCCTAGGGAGAAGGCCTTCAGCTATGGGTCCTTCTCCAGAATCTGATCCGCGCGCTCCCTGACAAGATCAGTAGCCTCATGATTGCTGATCGCTACCATTCCCTACAAGACACGGTGCAGGATGCTACAACCATATCCACTCGTCAGCGATTTACGCGACAAAATCAGAGCGGAGACACCCCAGCATCATCCTCCTCGCAGTTTCAGCCTCCGCAGCAGAATCCCAAGGCCTGCTACACATGCCAGAGTCTGTAGAACATTGCCCGCGACTGCCCTCACCGCCGACAGGCAACTCCGCGATCTGATCCAGTCATTCAAGACCCCATGGTACAGCAGTGGCACCAGTACTATAACCAGCCATGGCCAGGACAGCAGCAGCATCACCAACAGCAGCAGCAGTAACCACATCCGCCCCCGAATGGCCAATCTCAGGAAGGACAAAGAAGTGGTCAAGCCATCCTGCCAAATCCGCAATCAGCCCCAAACCCCGCAGCCGGCGCACGGAATGTGAAGCTGGGGCTGCCCATGGGTGAAACTGAAACCACGGAGGTAGCCCCAACTCTTGAAGAAGCGGAACTCATCACACAGGCCCGCCGGCTTGGACTCCGCGAGTGGGATCTGCAGGAAGCCGCGCAAGTCCACAGCGACCTGCGACGGAAGGCAAAGGCTGTAGAAGCCTGAATGCAGGATGCTGTTGCAGCCCATTCCGTGCGGCCCCTTGAGAAGCGCCGCGCAAAAGATACCCCACAGACAGACGGTCCACCTGTCACAGCCACCCTACCTGCTCCTAATATTACTTCCCTTACTGCTGCCGACCCCACGGACTATGTGGAGAAGCTCTTTACCACCCCCATTGCGTCCGTAAACTTCTTCGAATTCCTCCGCATCCACCCCGAGCTGGCTCTGTGGCTCAAGCAGGAATTCATCCGAGCCAACCAGCGTCTCCAGGCAGTGGGCATCTCCCTCGCCTATACCACACCGCCCCCTGGTACCCCGAACACTCGACGGATTGTAGCAAAAGCACCACCTGCCTTGAACACCAAGGAAATCGACTGGGGATGGGCCCTGCAACCTTTAGAACTACCTTGCCGCGACGACCGTCACTACGAGGTTGCCTGTTGTGTGCTGTGGATCTGTGGGCGGAAGTTCCTGGCAATCATCGACACCGGGGCAACTCATACCACGATGGCCTTCCGCGTCCTATGTGTGATCGGATGGGCGGATCGCATCCTCCCCACGCGCACGTTGTTCAGCAACGCAGCTGGTGGAATGGAATATGGGGATGGAGAAGTGCAGGGGCTTCCCTTGCAGGTGGGGTCCCTCCACAAACCGGTGGATGTCCAGATCACGAAGGCCCGAACCTATGACGTCCTCTTGGGCATGGACTACCTCCTTCTGCGAAAAGTCAACCCGCTGTTCTCCCTTGGTGTCATGCAACTCACATCCGCAACTGGCTCCAACGAGTACGCCCTGATCACTGTCGGGGATCGGGTGACGGTGCCTGTCGCCGGTGGTGCGTCCTTCTCCCTCTCCAAAGCTGCACAGGAAGATTCTCGGGCTCACATCCAGCCTGCGCAAGCACGCGGAGGAGTCACACTCGACACAGAGCTAGTACCAGCTGCGGAATGGCAGCAGCTTGCCGCGGACTCTGCAGCAGCTACTGAGCAAAATAACCTCCTTGGGTTGTGGCAGCAGGGAGAACGCGTGTTTGGCACGACACTACCCCTGGAGGATGAGGAGGAATCCTACCCCATCCGCACCCAGACTTCGCCGTCTCCCCCTCGTTGGGACCACATCCTGCACCCCCGTCTCTCTCCATCACAAAAACAAGAGTTCCACGATCTTCTTGACTCCTTCGCGGACATCTTCGCCGGCTCACCAACGGACCTTGGGGCAGTCGATGCCTTCCACGTCATTTCCACCGGGACAGCTTCACCCACCAAGCAGAAGGTTCGCTGCATACTCCCGGATCAGGAACAGATCATCACTGCAAGGCTCGCAGAATTGAAAGCACAAGGAGTAATTGTTCCCCTTGTGAGCCCCTGGCGCGCTAACTTGGTAATCGTCGGGAAACCTGACGGATCCAAGAGGTTTTGTGTTGACTTCCGCGACCTCAACCGGGTCAGGGAGGAAAACGCCTACCCAATGCCTCTAATAGCCGACATCCAGGAATGTATGGTCACTGACATATGCCTACTTTGGATGGTCATTTTGCATGGTAGTCACACCGTGCCACTACATATTCAGGGTCTTTCTACTTGCTAGTCGATAACTAGTATTTCCAAACCATTGTTTCTCCTTTGACCATTTGTGACTTGTACTATGAGTCGTCAACGTTGACCACACATAGTGAAATCATTTGGTCATGTTCAGTGAAACATGCCTACTTTGGTTGGTCATTGTGCATGATAGCCACACCGTGCCACTACTTATTGAAGTTCTTAGTACTTGCTAGTTGAAAACTAGTGTTCCTAAACCATTGTTCCAGCCTCTGACCATTTGTGACTCGTCTTATGAGTTATCAACGTTGACCACACATAGTGAGTTTCTTTGGTCATAGTCAGTGACATATTCCTACTTTGGTTGGTCATAGTGCATGGTAGCCACACCGTGCCACCACTTTTTAAAGCTCTTTGTACTTGCTAGTCGATAGCATGTATTTCCAAACCATTGTTCCACCCTTTGACCATTTGTGACTCGTATTGTGAGTTGTAAACGTTGTCCAATGATTAAGGCTATGACAACTAGAGCAAGGCCAAGACAACTCTAGCAAGGCCAAGACAACTGGAGCAAGCCCAAGACAAGTGGAGCAAACCCAAGACAACTGGAAAGAGACAAATAAAACTGGAGCAAGCCTAGGATAACTGGAGGAATACCAAGACAACAGGAGCAAGCCTAGGACAACTGGAGCAAGCCCAAGACAATTGGAGCAAGGCCAAGACAACTGGAGCAAGGCCAAGACAACTGGAGCAAGCCCAAAACAGCTGGAGCAAGGCCAGGACAACTGGAGCAAGCCCAAGACAATTGGAGCAAGGCCAAGACAACTGGAGCAAGGCCAAGACAACTGGAGCAAGCCCAAAACAGCTGGAGCAAGGCCAGGACAACTGGAGCAAGCCCAAGACAACTGGAGCAAGGCCAAGACAACTGGAGCAAGGCCAGGACAATTGGAGCAAGCCAAATACAACTGGTGCAAGCCCACGACAACTGGAGCAAGGCCAAAATAACTAGAGCAAGACCAAGACAACTGGAGCAGGCCCAAGACAACTGGAGCAAGCCCAACACAATTGGATCAAGACCAAGACAACTGGAGCAAGGCCGAGACAACTGGAACAAGGCCCAGACAACTGGAGCAAGGCCAAGACAACTGGAGAAGGGCCAAGACAACTGGAGCAAGCCCAAGACAACTGCAGCAAGCCCAAGGCAACTGGAGCAAGGCCAAGACAACTGGAGCAAGCCCAAGACAACAGGAACCAACCCAAGACAACTGCAGCAAGACTAAGTCAAATGGAGCAAGCCCAAGAAAACTGGAGCAAGCACACGACAGTTGGAGCAAGGCTATGACAACTGGAAGACAACTTGAGCAATGCCAAGACAACTGGAGCAAGCCCAAGACAAGTGGATCAAACCCAAGACAACTGGAGGGAGGCGAGTACAACAAGAGCAAGCCGATGATAACTGGAGGAAGACCAAGACAACAGGAGCAAGCCCAAGACAATTGGAGCAAGCCCAAGACAATTGGAGCAAGGCCAAGACAATGGGAGCAAGGCCGAGACAACTGGAGTAAGCCCAAGATAGATGGAGAAAGGCCAAGAAAACTGGAGCAAGCCCAAGACAACAGGAGCAAGCCCAAGACGACTGTGGCAAGGCCAAGACGAATGGAGCAAGCCCAAGACAACTGGAGTAAGCCCACAAGATCTGGAGCAAGGCCAAGACAACTGGAGCAAGGCCAAGACATTTGGAGCAAGATCAAGACAGCTGAAGCAAGCCCATGACAACTGGAGCAAGGCCAAGACAGCCAAAGAAAGCCCAAGACAACTGGAGCAAGGCCAAGACAACCAGAGCAAGCTCAAGACAACTGGAGCTCGGCCAAGACAACTTGAGGAAGCACACGATAGCATGAGCATGGCCAAGACAACTGGAGCAAGCCCAAGACAACTTGAGCAAGCCCAAGAGAACGCGAGCAAGCCCAAAAGAACTAGAGCAAGCCCAAGAGAAATGGAGCAAGCCCAAGACAACTGGATCAAGGTCAAGACATTGCGGGCAAGGCCAAGACAACTGGAGGAAGGAAAATACAGCTGGAGCAAGCCCAAGACAACTGGAGCAAAACCAAGGCAACTGGAGCAAGGCCAAGACATCTCGAGCAAGTCCAATATAACTAAAGCAAGCCCAAGACAACTGGAACAAGCCCAAGACAACCGGAACAAGCCGAATGCATTTGGAGCAAGACCAAGACAACTGGAGCAAGGCCAAGACAACTAGAGCAATCACAAGTTAACTGGAGCAAGGCCAAGAAAACTGGAGAAAGTCCAATACAACTTGAGCAAGGACAAGACAACTAGATCAAGCCCAAGACAACTGGAGCAAGCCAAAGACAACTGGAGCAAGGCCAAGATAACTGAAGCAAGCCAAAGATGATAGGAGCAAGGCCAAGACAACTCGATCAAGCCCAAGACAACTGGAGCGAAACCAAGACAACAGGAACAAGGCCAAGACATCTGGAGCAAGCCCACGACAACTAGAGCAATCACAAGACAACTGGAGCAAGGCCAAGACAGCTGGAGCAAGGCCAAGACAACTAGAGCAAGGCCAAGACAACTGGATGAAGCCCAAGACAACTAGAGCAAGTCCAAGACAACAAGAGCAAGGCCAAGACATCTGGAGCAAGCCCAATACAACTAGTGCAAGGCCAAGACAACTGGAGAAAGCCCAAGACAACTGGAGCAAGCCCAAGAAAACTGGAGCAAGGCCAAGACAACTGAAGCAAGCCCAAGACAACTGGAGCAAGGCCAAGAAAATTGGAGCAAGCCCAAGACAACTGGAGCAAGGCCAAGACATCTGGATCAAGCCCAAGACAACTGGGGAAAGCCCAATATAAGTAGAGTAAGGCAAAGACAACTGGAGCAAGCCCAAGACAACTAGAGAAAGTCCAAGACAACTGGAGCAAGATCAATATAACTGGAGCAAGGCAAATACAACTGGAGCAAGGCCAAGACAACTAGAGCAAGCCCAAGATAACTGGATCAAACCCAAGCCAACTGGAGGAAGCCCAAGACAACTTGAGCAAGGCCAAGACATCTGGAGCAAGCCCGAGACAACTGGAGCAAGGCCAAGAAAACTGGAGCAATCCCAATACAGTGGGAACAAGATCAAAACAACTGGATCAAGGCCAAGAAAAGTGGTGTAAGGCCAAGACAACTGGAGCAAGGCCGGGACAACTGGAGCAAGAAAAATACAACTGGAGCAAGCCGAAGACAAATGGATGAAGGCCAAGACAACTGGAGCAAGCAAAAGACAACTGGAGCAAGGCCAACACAATTGGAGCAAGCCCAAGACAACTAAAACAAGCCCAGGACAACTCGAGCAAGGCCAAGACATCTGGAGCAAGCCCAAGACAAATGGAACAAGGCCAAGACTACTAAAGCAAGCCAGAGACAACAGGTACAAGGCCAAGACAACAGGAGCAAGCCCAAGACAACTGGAGCAAGCCTAAGACAACTGGAGTAAGGCCACGAAAGTTGGAGCAAGTCCAAGACAACTGGAGCAATGCTAGGACAACTAGATCAAGCACAAGATAACTGGAGCAAGCCCAAGACAACTAGAGCAAGGCCAAGACAACTGGAGCAAGGCCAGGAAAACTGGAGCAAGTCCAGGACAACTGGAGCAAGCCCAAGACAACTGGATCAAGGCCAGGACAACTGGGGCAAGGCCAAGACAACTGGAGCAAGTCAAAGACATCTGGAGCAAGGCCAAGACAACTGGAGAAGGGCCGAGACAACTGGAGCAAGCCCAAGACAACTGCAGCAAGTCCAAGAAAACTGGAGCAAGGCCAAGACAACTGGAGCAAGCCCAAGAAAACTGGAGCATGTCCAAGACAACTGGAGCAAGGCCAAGACAAATGGAGCAAGCCCAATAAAACTAGAGCAAGCACAAGACAACTGGAGCAAGGCTATGACAACTGGAGCAAGGCTAAGACAACTCGAGCGAGGCAAAGAAAACTGGAACAAGCCCAAGACAGCTGGAGCAAGCCCAAGACAATTGGAGCAAGGCAAATACAAGTGAGGCAAGCCCATGATAACTGGAGCAAGTCCAAGACATAAGGAGCAAGCCCAATACAACTGGGGCAAGCCCAAGACAACTAAAGCAAGGCGAAGACAACTGGAGCAAGCCAAGACAAGTGGAGCAAGCCCAAGACAACTGGAGCAAGGCCAAGCCAACAGGAGCAAGCCTAAGACAACTTGAGCAAGCCCAAGACAACTGGAGCAAGGCCAATACAACTGTAGCATGGCCAAGATATTTGGAGCAAGGCCAAGACAATTGGAGCAAGCCAAGACAACTGGAGCAAGGCCAAGACAAGTAGAACAAGCCCAAGACAACTGGAGCAAGCCCAAGACAACTAAAGCAAGCCCAAGACAAGTGGAGCTAGGCCAAGACAACTAGAGCAAGCACAAGACAACTTCAGCATGGCAAAGACAACTGGAGCAAGCCCAAGGCAACTGGAACAAGCCCAAGACAACTGGAGCAAGCACAAGATAAATAGAACAAGCCCAAGAGAACCGGAGCAAGCCCAAGACAACGGGAGTAAGGCCAAGACAATCGGAGCAAGGCCAGGACAACTGGTGCAAGGACAAGATAGCTGGAGCAAGCCCAAGACAACTGGAGCAAGGCAAGGACAAGTGGAGCAAGGCCAAGACAAATGGAGCAAGCCCAATACAACTGGAGCAACCCCGAGACAACTGGAGCAAGCCCAAGACAACTGGAGCAAGCTTAAGAAAACTCAAGCAAGCCCAAGACAACTGGAGCAAGTCCAAGACAACTGGAGCAATCCCACGACAACTGGAGCTATCCCAAGACAACTGGAGCAAGGCCAAGACACCTGGAGCTAGGCCAAGACAACTGGAGCAAGGCCATGATAACAGGATCAAGCCTAAGACAACTGGAGCAAGCCCAAGACAATCGGAGCAAGGCCAAGACATCTAGAGAAATCCCAATACAACTGGTGCAAGGCCAAGACAACTTGAGCAAGCCCAAGACAACTGGAGCAATCCCAAGACAATTGGAGCCAGGCCAAGACAACCGAAGCAATCCCAAGACAACTGGAGGAAGGCCAAGACAACTTGAGCAAGCCCACGAAAACTGGAGTAACACCAAGACAATTGGAGAAGGACCAAGACAACTGGAGCGAGCCCAAGACCACTGCAGAATGCCCAAGACAACTAGAGCAAGGCCAAGACAACTGGAGGAAGCCCAAGAAAACTGGAGCAAGTACAAGACAACTGGAGCAAGGCTAGGAAAAATGGAGCAAGTCAAAGAAAACTGGAGCAAGCACAACACAAGTGGAGCAAGGCTATGACAACTGGAGCAAGGCCAATATAGCTCAAGCAAATCCAAGACAACTGGAGCAATCCCAATACAACTAGAGCAAGCCCACGATAACTGGAGCCAGGCGAATACAACTGGAGCAAGCCAAGGATAACTGAAGAAGGTCCAAGACAAAAGGAGCAAGCCCAAGACAACTGGAGCAAGCCCAAAACAACTACAGCAAGGCCAAGACAACTGGAGCAAGCCAAGACAACTGTAGCAAGCCCAAAACAGCTGGAGCAAGGCCAAGACATCTAGAGCAAGCCCAAGACAACTCGAGCAAGCCCAAGACAACTGGATTACTGCCAAGACAAATGGAGCAAGCCCAAGACAACTGGAAAAAGCCCAAGACAACTGGAGCAAGGTAAATACATCTGGAGCAAGGCAAAGATAACTAGAGAAAGGCCAAGACAACTGGATCAAGCCAATACAACTGGAGTAAGGCCAAGACAACTGGAACAAGCCGAAGAGAACTGGAGCAAGCCCAGTACAACTGAAGTAAGTCCAAGACAAGTGGAGCTAGGCCAAGACAACTTCAGCAAGCACAAGACAACTTGAGCATGGCCAAGACAACCGGAGCAAGCCCAAGATAACTAGAACAAGCCCAAGAAAACTGGAGCAAGCACAAGGGACCTGGAGCAATTCCAAGAGAACTGGAGCAAGCCCAAGACAACGGGAGCAAGGCCAAGACAATCAGAGCAAGGCCAGGACAACTGGAGCAAGGCCAAGACAGTTTGAGCAAGCCAAAGCCAACTGGAGCGAAGCCAAGACAGCTGGAGCAAGGCCAAGACAACTGGAGCAAGCCCAATACAACTGGAGCAACCCCAAGACAACTGGGGCAAGCCCAAGACAACTGTAGCAAGTCCAAGACAGCTCGAGCAAGCCCAAGGAAATTGGAGCAAGTCCAAGACAACTAGAGCAATCACACGACAACTGGAGCTTTAACAAGACAACTGGAGGAAGGCCAAAGACAACTGGAGCAAGGCCAAGACATCTGGAGCAAGGCCAAGATAACTTGATCCAGCCTAAGACAACTGGAGTAAGCCCAAGAAAACTGGAGCAAGGCCAAGACATCTGGAGAAAGCCCAAGACAAGTGGTGTAAGGCAAAGAAAACAGGAGCAAGCCCAAGACAACTGGAGCTAGCCCAAGACAATTGGAGCAAGGCAAAGACAACTGAAGCAATCCCAAGACAGCTGGAGCAAGGCCAAGGCAACTGGAGCAAGCCCAAGACAACAGGAGCAAGGCCAAGACAACAGAGCTGTATTGAGCTTAATTGAGTTGTGCGGAGTAGTACAGAGTTGTACTTAGTAGTACAAACTTCTACGTAGTTGTAGCCATTTGTACAGAGTTGTATTAAGTTTTACGGAGTTGTACGGAGCTGTACCAAGTTTTAAAGAGATGTACGGTGTTTTACGGAGTTGTACGGAGCTGTACAGAGTTGTATGGAGTTGTACGGAGTTGTACAGAGTTGTACGGAGTTGTACAGAGTTGTATGGAGATGCACGGAGCTGTACGGAGTTGTACAGAGCTATAGAGAGTTGTACGGAGTTGTACAAAGTTGGACGGAGTTGTACGGAGTTGGATGGAGTTGTACAGAGCTATACGAAGTTATACGGGATTGTATAGAGTTGTACAGAGTTGAACTGAGTAGTACAGAGTTGTATGACATTGTATAGAGCTGTACAGAGTTGTACAACGAGGTACGGAGATGTACGAAGTTGTACAGAAATGTAGCACGTTTTGCAGAGTTGAACGAAGCTGTTCAGAGTTATACGGAGTAGAATGAAGTTGTAAAATTGTTTTTGGAGTTGTACGGAGTTGTACAAAGCTGTAATGAATTGTAAGGAGTTTAGAAAAATTGCATGGAGTTTTACGGATTTGTACACATTTCTACAGAGTTGTTCAGAGTTGTACACATTTGTACGGAGTTGTACGAAGCTGTACGGAGTTTGACGGAGCTGTACGGATTTGTACAAAGTTGTACAGATATGTAGAGAGTTGTATGGATTTGTACAGAGTTGTAGCAAGTTGTACGGAGTTGTACGGAGTTGGATAGAGTTGTACATAGTTTCACAGAGTTGTACGGAGTTGCATGGAGTTGTACGGAGTTTAACGAGCAGGTACTGAGAGAGTGAGAGGAGAAGAAAGTAGAAGCAATGCAGTATGCAGAAGCGTCAAAGAGGGAAAGCTGGAGCACGGAGCCTTGAGGCAAGCCAAGGACATAGCGAGAAGCACGGAAAAGGATGTTGCATGAAGCAAGGTCGAGTTATGAGATGGACAGGAGTGTAGCAAGAGAATGCAGACAAGGAGAGTGCATCATTGATGTGATAAGAGGAGATGCGCGGAGAAGTGAGAGTGACGAAGCGAAGTGCTCCAGTGCTCCAGTGCTCCAGTTGTCTTGGGCTTGCTCCATTTGTCTTGGCCTTGCTCTAGTTGTCTTTGCCTTGCTCCAGTCATACTGGGCTTGCTTCAGTTGTCTTGTACTTGCTCGAGTTGTCTTGGACTTGCTCCATTTGTCTTTGCCTTGCTCCAGTTTTCTTAGGCTTGCGCCAGTTTTGGTGGGCTTGCTCCAGCTGTCTTGGCCTTCTTCCAATTGTCCTAGGCTTGCTCTAGTTGTCTTGACCTTCCTCCAGTTGACTTGGGCTTGCTTCAGTTGTCTTGGGCATGCTCTAGTTGTCTTGGGCTTGCTCCAGTTGTCTTGGCCTTGCACCAGTTGTCTTTGGCTTGCTCCAGATGTCTTGACCTTGCTCCAGTTGTCTTGGTCTTGCTCCAGTTGTCTTGGCCTTGCTCCAGTTGTCTTGTGATTGCTCCAGTTGTCGTGGGCTTGCTCTAGTTGTCCTGGCCTTGCTCTACTTGTCTTGGGCTTGCTCCAATTGTCTTGGGCTTGCTCCAGTTATCTTGGGCTTGCTCCAGTTGTCTTGGGCTTGCTCCAGTTGTATTGGGCTTGCGTCAGTTCTATTGGCCTTGGTCCAGTTGTCTTGGCTTTGCTCTAGTTGTCTTGGGCTTGCTCCAGCTCTCTTGGCCTTGCTCTAGTTGTAATGCCCTTGCTCCTGTTGTCTTGGCCTTGCTCCAATTGTCTTTGGCTTTCTCCAATTCTCTTGGGCTTGCTCCAGTTCTATTGGGCTTGCTCCAGTTGTCTTGGGCTTGCTCCAGTTGTCTTAGGCTTGCACCAGTTGTCTTGGCTATGCTCAAGTTGTCGTGTGCTTGATCCAGTTGTATTGGGCTTTCTTCAGTTGTCTTGGGCGTGCTCCAGTTGTCTCGATCTTGTTCCTCTTATCTTGGCCTTGCTCCAGTAGACTTGGCCTTGCTCCAATTGTCTTGGGCCTGGCCCTGTTGTCTCGGGCTTGCTGCAGTTCTGTTGGCTTTGCTCCAATTGTCTTAGCCTTGCTCCAGTTGTCGTGGCCTTGCTCTAGTTGTCTTGGGCTTGCTCCAGTTGTCTTGGGCTTGCTCCATTTTCTTGGCCTTGCTCCAGTTGTCTTGGGCTTGCTCCAGTTGTATTGGCCTTGCTCTAGTTGGCTTGGCCTTGCTCAGTTGCCTTGGCCTTCTTGGAGTTATCTTGGCCTTGCTCCGGTTGTCTTGGCCTTGATCCAGTTGTCTTGGGCTTGCTCCAGTTGTCTTGGCCTTGCTCCAAATGTCTTGGGCTTGCATCAGTTGTCTTAGCCTCGCTCCAGTTGTACTGGGCTTGCTCCAATTGTCTTAGGCTTGCATCAGCTGTCACGGCCTTACTCCAGTTGTCTTGGCCTTGCTCCATTTGTCTTGGCCTTACTTCAGTTGTCTTGGGCTTGCCCCAGTTGTCTTGGGCTTGCTCCCTTTGTCTTGGCCTTGCTCCAGTTGTCTTGGGCTTGTTCTAGTTGCCTTGCGCTTGCTCCAGTTGTCTTGGCCTTGCTCCAGATTTCTTGGGCTTGCTTCATTTGTCTTGGCCTTGCTTTTGCTGTCTTGGCCTTGCTCCAGTTGTCTTGGGCTTGCTCCAGTTGTCTTGGGCTTGCTCCAGTTGTCTTGGGCTTGCTCCTGTTGTCTTGGTCTTGCCCCAGTTATCCTGGGCTTGCTCCAGTTGTCTTGGGCTTGCTCCAGTTGTCTTGGGCTTGCTCCAGTTGTCTTGGGCTTGCTCCTGTTGTCTTGGTCTTGCCCCAGTTATCCTGGGCTTGCTCCAGTTGTCTTCGCCTCGCCCCAGTTTTCTTTGGCTTGCTCCAGTTGTATTGGGCTTGCTCCAGTTGTCTTGGCCATGCTCGCGCTATCTTGGCCTTGCTCCAGTTTTCATAGCCTTGCTCCAGTTGTCTTGTGCTTGCTTTAGTTTTCTTGGGCTTGCTCCAATTTTCTTGGGCTTGCTCCAGTTGTCGTGGGCTTGCTCCAGTTATCTTTGCCCTTCTCCAGTCGTCTTAAACTTGCTCTATTAGTCTTGGGCTTGCTTTATTTGTCTTGGCCTTGCTACAGTTGTCTTGGCCTTGATCCAGTTGTCTTGGGCTTGCTCCAGTTGTCTTGAAATGGCTCCAGATAATCTTGGCTTGCTCCAGTTGTGTTGGGCTTGCTCCAGTTGTCTTGGCCTTGCTCCAGTTGTCTTGGGCTTGTTCCAGTTGTCTTGGGCTTGCCCCAGATGTCTTTGACCATTTGTGACTTGTAATACGAGCTGTCAGCGTTGAGCACGCATAGAGAAATTCTTTGGTCATGGTCAGTGACGTATTTCTACTTTGGTTGGTTATTGTGCATGGTAGCCACTTTGTACCACTACTAAATGAATGTCGTTGTACTTGCTAGTCATTACTAGTATTCCCAAAAAAGGTTTGACCATTTGTGACCTCGTATTATGAGTTCTCAACGTTGACCCATCATAGTCAAATTTGTCAGTCATGGTCAGTGACATATTTCTACTTTGGTTGGTTATTGTGTATGGTAGCCACTTTGTGCCACTACTAAATGAATGTCGTTGTACTTGCTAGTCATTACTTGTATTCCCAAAAAAGGTTTGACCATTTGTGACCTCGTATTATGAGTTCTTAACGTTGACCCATCATAGTCAAATTTGTCAGTCATGGTCAGTGACATATGCCCATTTGGTTGGTCATTGTGCATGGTAACCACACGGTACCACTACTTATTGAGGATCTTTGTACTTTTTAGTCAGAATATAGTACTCCCAAACCATTGTTTCCCCCCTTTGACCATTTGTGACCCGTGTTATGAGTGGTGAACGTTGACCACACATGGTGAAGTTCTTTAGTCATAGTATGTGACATATGCCTACTTTGGTTGGTCATTGTATATAGTAGCCACACCGTGCCACTGCTTATTAAGAGGATTTTACTTGCTAGTCGAGAACTAGTATTTTCAAACCATTGTTCCCCCCTATGACCATTTGTGAATCATTGTATGAGTTGTCAATGTTGACCACACATTGTGAAATTATTTGGTCAGTGACATATGCCTACTTTGGTTGGTCATTGTGCATGGTAGCCACACCATACCACTACTTATTGAAGGTATTCTTACTTGCTAGTCAATAACTAGTATTATAAACCCATCATTTCCCCCTCTGACCATTTGTGAATCGTATTATGAGTTTTCAATGTTGAACACACATAGTGAAATGTTTTGGCCATGTTCAGTGACACATGCCTACTTTGGTTGGTCATTGTGCAAGGTAACCACGCCGTGCCACTACTTACTGACAGTCTTTGTACTTGCCAGTCAATAACTAGTACTCCCAAACCATTGTTTGTCCCCTCTGACCATTTGTGACTCATACTATGAGGTGTCAACGTTGACCGCACTTAGTGAACATATTTGGTCATGGGCAGTGACATATGCCTGCTTTGGTTGGTCATTGTGCATGGTAGTCACACTGTGCCAATACTTATTGAAGGGTTTTGTACTTGCTAGTCAATAAATGATATTACCAAACCAAAGTTTCCCCCTCTGACCATTTGTGACTTGTACCATGAGTTGTGAATGTTGACCATATACAGTGAAATGTTCTGGACGTGGTCAGTGACATATGCCTACCTTGGTTGGTCATTGTGCACGGTATCCACACCGTTCCACTACGTAATGGAGGTCCTTCTGCTTGCTAGTCGATAAATAGTATTTCAAAAACATTGTTTCCCCTTCTGACCATTTGTGACTTATTACGAGTCGTCAACGTTCACCACACGTAGTGCAATTCTATGGCCATGGTCAGTGACATGTGCCTACTTTGGTTGGTCATTGTCCATGGTAGTCACGCCGGGCCACTGCTTATCGATGGTCTTTGTCCTTGCTAGTAGATAAATAGTATTTACTAACCGTTGCCCCCCCCCCCAACCATTTTTAACTTGTAGTATGAGTTTTCATCGTTGAACACAAACAATGAAGTTATTTGGTCTTGGTCAATGACATATGCATACTTTGGCTGGTGGTTGTGCATGGTAGCCACACCGTGCCAATACTTATTTAAGGTCTTTGTACTTGCTAGTCAAAAACTAGTATTCCCAAACCATTTTTTCCCCCTTTGACCATTTGTGACTTATTCTAAGAGTTGTCAACGTTGACCACACATAGTGAAACTATTTGGTCATGATAAGTGACATATGCCTACTTTTGTTGGTCATTGTACATGGTAGCCACACTGTACCACTACTTATTAAAAGTCTTTGTACTTTCTTGTCAATAACCGGTATTCCCAAACCACTGTTTCCCAATCTGACCAGTTGTGACTCAGTTAAAGAGTTGTCAACGTTTACCATACATAGTGAAATTCTTTGGTCATGGTCAGTGACATATGCCTACTTTGGTTGGTCATTTTGCATGGTTACCACACGTAGTCACTAGTTATTGAACGTCTTTGTGCTTGCTATTTGATAACTAGTATTCCCAAGCCATTGTTTTCCCCTCTGACCATTTGTGGCTCGTAATATGAGTTGTCAACTTTGGCCACACACAGTGAAACTCTTTGGTCATGGTAACTGACATATGCCTACTTGGTTTGTCATTGTGCATGGTAGCCACATCATGCCAGTAATCATTTAAGGTCTTTGTACTAGGTAGTAAAAAAATAGTATTCCCAAACCATTGCTCCCCCTCTGACCATTTGTCACCCGCATTATGATTTGTCAATGTTGACCACACGTAGTGAAATACTTAGGTTATGGTCAGTGACATATGTCTACTTTGGTTGGTCATTGTGCACGATACCCACACCATACCACTACTTCTTAGAGGTCTTTGTAATTGCTATTTGATAACTAGTATTCCCAAACCATTGTTTCCCCCTCTGACCTTTTGTGACTTGTATTATGAGTTGTCAACGTTGACCACCCATAGTAAAATTCTTTGCTCATGATCAGTGACACATGTCTACTTTGGTTGGTCATTGTGCATGGTAGCCACACCTTGCCACTACTTTTAAAAGATATTTGTACTTGATAATGGATACCTAGTATTCCCAAACCATTGTTTCCCCCTCTAAACATTTGTGACTCGTATAAAGAGTAATCCAAGTTGACCAAACATAGTGAGATTCTTTGGTCATGGTCAGTGTCATGTGGCTACCTTGGTTAGTCATTGTGCATGGTAGCCTCACCATGCCACTACTTATTGAAGGTCCTTTTACTTGCCAGTTGATAATTAGTATTCCCAAAACCATTGTTTCCCCCTCTGACCATTTGTGACTCGTAGTATGAGCTGTCAAAGTTGACCATCCATAGTGAAATTCTTTGGTCGTGGTCAGTGACATATGCCTACTTTGGATGGTCATTGTGCATTGTAGCCACACTGTGCCACTACGTATTGAGGGTCTTTGTACATGCTATTTGATAACTAGTATCTCCAAGCCATTGTTTCCCCCTCTGACCATTTGTGACTTGTATCATGGGCTGTCAGCGTGGACCACACGTAGTGAAATCATTTGGTCATGGTCAGTGACATATGCCTACTTTGGTTGGTCATTGTGCATGGTAGCCACACTGCGCCACTACTTATTGAAGGTCTTTGTTTTTTCCAGTTGATCATAAGTATTTCCAAACCGTTGTTTCTCCCTCTGACCATTTGTACTTGTATTACAAGCTGTCAACGTTGACCATCCAGATTGAAAATCTTTGGTCATGGTCAGTGACATATGCCTACTTTGGATGGTCATTGTGCATGGTAGCCACTCTATGCCCCTATATATTAAAGGTCTTTAACCATGCTAGTTGGTAACTAGTATCCCCAAACCATTGTTTCCCCCTCTGACCATTTTGACTCGTATTATGAGTTATCAACGTGGACCACACATAGTGAAATTCCTTGGTCATGGTCAGTGACATTTGCCAAGTTTGGTTGGTCATTGTGCATGGTAGCCACACCGTGCCACTACTTCTGTAAGGTCTTTGTAATTTCTAGTTTATAACTGGCATTCCTAAACCATTTTGCTCCTCTGACGATTTCTGACTCGTATTATGATTTGTCAACGTTGACCACACATAGTGAAATTCTTTGGTCATGGTCAGTGACATATGCCTACTTTGGTTGGTCATTGTGCATGGTAGCCACGCTGTGCCACTACTAATTGAAGGTCTTTGTAATTTCTAGTTGATCTCTAGTATTTGCAAACCATTGTATCCCCCTCCGACTGTTTGTGGCTCGTATTATGAGTTGGCAACGTTGACGACACATAGTGAAATTATTTGGTCGTGGACACTGACATATGCCTACTTTGGATGGTCATTGTGCATGGTATTCACACCATGCCACTACGTATTCAGGGTATTTCTACTTGCTAGTCGATGACTCGTATTTTCAACCCATTGATTCCCCCTCTGACCTTTTCTGAATCGCATTATGATTTGTCAACGTTGACCACACATAGTGAAGTTATTTGGTCTTGGTCAGTGAAACATGGCGACATTGGTAGGTCATTGTGCATGGTAGCCACACCGTCCCACTACATTTTGAAAGTCTTTGTACTTGCTAGTAAATAAGTGGTATTCTCGAATCATTTTCCCTCCTCTGACCATTTGGGACTCGTATCATGGGTTGTCAATGTTGTCCACCTATAGTGAAATTCTTTGGTCATGGTCAGTGACATATGCCTGCTTTTTTCTGTCATTGTGCATGGTAGCTACGCTGTGCCATTACTAATTGAAGGTCTTTGTACTTGCTAGTTGATAACTAGTGTTTTCAAACCATTGTTTCCCCCTCTGACTATTTATGGCTCGTATCATGAGTTAGGAACATTGAGGACACATAGTGAAATTCTTTGGTCATGGACACTGACATATGCCTACTTTGGATGGTAATTGTGCATGGTAGTCACACCATGCCACTACGTATTCAGGGTCTTTCTACTTGCTAGTCAATAACTCATATTTTCAAACCATTGTTTCCCCCTCTGACCATTTGTGACTCGTATTATGATTTGTCAATGTTGACAACACATAGTGAAATGATTTGGTCCTTGTCAGTGAAATATGCCTACATTGGTTGGTCATTGTGCATGGTAGCCACACCGTGCCACTACGTTTTGAAATTCCTTGTACTTGCTAGTCAATAAGTGGTATTCTCAAATCATGTTTTCCTCCTTTGACGACTTCTGACTCGTGTTATGATTTGTCAATGTTGACCACACATAGTGAAATTCTTTGGTCATGATCAGTGACACATGCCTACTTTGGTTGGTTATTGTGCATGATATCCACGCTGTGCCACTACTAACTGAAGGTCTTTGTACTTGCTAGTTGATAACTAGTATTTTCAAACCATTGTTTCCCCCTCTGACTATTTGTGGCTCGTATTATGAGTTGGCAACGTTGACAACACACAGTGAAATTCTTTGGTCATGGACACTGACATATGCCTACTTTGGATGATCACTGTGCATGGTAGTCACACCATGCCACTACATATTCAGGGTCTTTCTACTTGCTAGTTGATAACTTGTATTTTCAAACCATTGTTTCCCCCTCTGACCATTTGTGACTCGTCTTACGAGTTATCAATGTTGACCACACGTAGTAAACTGTTTTGGTCATGGTCAGTGACATATGCTTACTTTGGTTGGTCATAGTGCATGGTAGCCACACCGTGCCACTACTTATTAAAGCTCTTTGTACTTGCTAGTTAATAACTAGTATTTCTAAACTATTGTTCCCCCCTCTGACCATTTTTGACTCGTATTATGAGTTGTCAACGTTGACCACACATTGTTTAACTCGTTGGTCATGGCTAGTGACATATGCATACTTTGGGTGGTCATTGTGCATGGTAGCCATGCCGTGCCACTACTTATTGAAGGTATTTATACTTTCTATACAAAAACTATTATTTCCAAACCATTATTTTCATATGGCCATTTGTGACTCGTATTATGAGTGGTCAACATTGACCACACATAGTGAGATTCTTTGGTCATGGTCACTGACATATGCCTACTTTGGTTGGTCATTGTTCACGGTAGCCACACCGTACCCCTTCATATTGAAGTTATTTGTACTCGCTAGTCAATAATCGGTATTCCCACCCCATTGTTCGCCCATCTGACCATTTCTGACTCGTATTATGAGTCGTCAACGTTGACCACACATAGTGAAATTCTTTGGTTATGGTCAGTGACATATGCCTGCTTTGGTTGGTCATTGTGCATGGTAGCCACACTGTGCTACTACTGATTGAAGGTCTTTGTACTTGATAGTTGAAAAAAAGTATTTTAAAACCATTTTTGTCCCTCTGATTATTTGTGACACGTATTATGATTTTGCAACGTTGACAACACATAGTGAAATGATTGGGTCATGGTTAGTAACATATGCCTGCTTTGGTTGGTCATTGTGCATGATAGCCACACCGTGCCACTGCTTATTGAAGGTCATTGTACTGGCTAGTCAATGACTAGTATTCCAAAATCATTGGTCCCCCCCTCCGATCATTTGTGACTCATATTATGATTTGTCAACGTTGACCACACATAGTGAAATTATTTGGTCCTGGTCAGTGAAATATGCCTACATTGGTTGGTCATTGTGCATGGTAGCCACATTGTGCCACTACATTTTGAAAGTCTTTGTACTTGCTACTCAATAAGTGGTATTGTCAAACCATTTTTTCCTCCTCTCACCATTTGTGACTTGTTTTATGGGTTGTCAACGTTGTCCACCTATAGTGAAATTCTTTGGTCATGGTCAGTGACATATGCCTGCTTTTTTCTGTCATTTTGCATGGTAGCTACGCTGTACCACAACGTATTGAAGGTCTTTGTACTTGTTAATCAATAACTAGTTTTCTTAAATCATTGTTTCCCCCCCATGACCATTTGTGACTCGTATGAAGTTTTGTCAACGTTGATCACACATAGTGAAATGATTTGGTCATGGTCAGTGACACATGCCTACTTTGGTTAATCATTGTGCATGGTAGCCACACCTTACCAGTACTTATTGAAGGTCTTTGTACTTGCTGGTCAATAACTAGTATTTCCAAATCATTGATTCCCTTTCCAACTATTCGTGAATCGTATCATGATTTGTTAACGTTGACCACACGTAGTGAAATTCCTCGGTCATGTTCAGTGGCATATGCCTACTTTGGTTAGTCATTGCGTATGATAGCCACACCATGCCACTACTAACTGAAGGTCTTTGTACTTGTCAGTTTTTACCTAGAATTCCCAAATCATTTTTTCCCCCTTTGACCATTTGTGAGTCATATTATGAGTTCTCATCGTTGACCACATGTATTAGTCAGTTCCATGACCAAAGAATATGAATACATGTGGAACTGACCATGACCGAAGAATTTCAATATACTTCGTCAACGTTGAGAACTAATCATACGAGTCACAAATGGTGAAGAGGGGAAACAATGGGTTGGGAATGCTATGTATTAACTGACAAGTACAAAGACCTTCAGTAAGAAGGGGCATGGTGTGGCTATCATGCACAATGACCAACCAAAGTAGGCATATGTCACTGAACATGACCGAGGAATGTCACTATGTGTGATCAATGCTGACAAATCGTAATACGAGTCACAAATGGTCGGAGAGGGAATCAATGATTTGGTAATGTTAGTTATTGAATAGAAAGTAAAAAGACCTTCAATAAACATTGTCAAGGTGTGGCCACCATGCACAATGATCAACCAATATAGGCACATGACATTGACCATGACCAAAGAATTTCACTGTGTGGCCAACGTTGACAACTCATCATACGAGTCACAAATGGTCAGAGGGGGAAACAATGGGTTGGGAATACTAGTTATCAATTAGCAAGTACAAAGACCTTCAACAAGACGTGGCACAGTGTAGCTACCATGCACAATGACCAACAAAAGCAGGCATATGTCACTGGCCATAACCAAAGAATTTTACTATATGTTTTCAATGTTGACAACTCATAATACGAGTCACAAATGGTCAGAGGGGGAAATAATGGTTTGGAAATAATATATTTTGTATAGCAAGTACAAATACCTTCAATAAGTGGTGGCACGGCGTGGCCACCATGCACAATGACCACCCAAAGTAGGCATATGTCACTAGCCATGACCAAAGAATTTCAGTATGTGTGGTCAACGTTAACAACTCATAATACAAGTCAAAAATTATCAAATGGGAGAACAATGGTTTGAAAATACTAGTTATTGACTAGCAACTACAAAGAGCTTTAATAAGTAGTGGCATGGTGTGGCTACCATGCACTATGACAAACCAAAGTAGGCACATGTCACTAACCATGACCAAAGAAATTCACTGTGTGTGGTCAACGTTGATAACTAATAAGACAAGTCGCAAATGGTCAAAGGAAGGAACAATGGTTTGGGAACACTAGTTTTCGACTGGCAAGTACAAAGAACTTCAGTAAGCAGTGGCACGGTGTGGCTATCATGCACAGTGACCAACCAAAGTAGGCATATGTCACTAACCATGACCAAATAATTTCACTATGTTTGGTCAAAGCTGACAACTCGTAGTACAATTCACAAATGGTCAGAGGGGGAAACAATGGTTTGGAAATACTAGTTATTGACTAGCAAGTAGAAAGACCCTGAAAATGTAGTGGCACGTGTCAAAAAGTGCCCCTGCCATGGATGACGTTTGCCATTTTTCTAGCCTGACCGCTGAGGAGTGGTCGAACGTTTGATCTGATTGTAGATTTAGACTCCATGGAGTTTGCCATGTGGTTTCAAGCTTTCATTTGCTCAATTTGGTTGAGAATTCAGAAAGTTTGCCCCATCCGAAGTTTGGATGGTCGGGGGGTGGAATCTGGGTTCCGTCATTGGTGACGGAATAATACCACCACCAGTGGTCCGAGTTCGACTTCAATGAGCTCCAAAGGCACGTGAGCCATAAAGGAAGGGACGTGGGAGGTCTTCTGGACCAAGACAACCCTCCCCCCATGTTGGAGGGCCGGGAAGGGCGCTTGGACAAGCCACCGTCAAAGCGCCTCCCGTCACTCCCGTTCCTGGACATGGTGGATGGCTCCACCATGGGTTACTCCAGCGGCCGTAGCAGGGGCTCTAGTGCTCTGTTTAGGGCATGCTTGGATACGTTGGAAAGCTCCAATCACAGGCTATAAGAATATGATACCATCTCACAACAATAACTAACCATTAATGGTCATCAGCCTTTCTCAGTTTCCGCAACCTGCATTCTGCCATAATTCTGCTCCCTTGTTGTTGTGGCGACCCAAAGCACACAACCCCCTTGGAAGTCTCTTTGCACTAAGCAGCTGTGGAAACTTAGGTGGATCAGAGCACGCCAGGACACATTGCTGACAAAGGGTTATGGGCCCATAGCCCTGACCTGCCTACTTGTGATGCTCACGGCTTCCGCAACGCACGGGAGTGTCGCTCTGGGTGAAGTCACCGTTGCAGTTTGAGACTGTTCATCACAGAAGTTTAACATGGCGCAGAGGCCGAAGTCCTCGCCCATCCAAAAGTACATGGACGACCCTAGATTTGGGCTATGGCGGTGGCATTTTGAGATCTACCTTGCGCACAAGGGACTGCTGGAACTCATGAAGGGCATGGAGGTTCAAGATGTGAGCACAACAGACGAGGATAAGGCGGCCTTCGCAAGGAAGAACACAGAGGCGCTGATGCTCCTGTTGTCTGCGCTGCATGAATCTCAGCTGGGCTACATCCACGGCCGCGACCTGGCAGCTGACGCATGGAATAAACTCTGCTCCATCCACCAATCAACATCCCTAGCCAACAAGATCTTCGTAATGAAACGACTCTTGATGGTGAGGATCGAGGAGGGTGAGGACGTCATTTCTGCCATGCAGCAGATCGAGTCTCTTACCTCACAATGCAATGATGTGCGGTGGAAGATTGACATGAAGATACAGATGATGGCGCTATGCATGGATCTACCCAACAGTTGGAGCCCTCTCAACACCGTGCTGGGAGGTTGGGAGGAGAATGAACGCATCTATGGCACAGTCGCCGAGTACACCCGCAACGAGGTACACTGTCGGAGTGGTTGCGAGACCTCGTCATCCAGTTGGAGCAAGGCCAACACAACTGGAGCAAGGGAAAGACAACTGGATCAAGCCCAAGACAACTGGAGCAAGCCCAAGATAACTGGAGCAAGGCCAAGACATCTGGAGCAAGCCCAAGACACCTGGTGCAAGGCCAAGAGAACTGGAGCAAGGCTAAGACAACTGGAGTAAGCCCAAGACAACTGGAGCAAGCCCAAGACAACTAGATCAAGCCCAGGATAACTGTAGCAAGCCCAAGACACCTGAACCAAGGCCAAGACATCTGGAGCAAGCCCAATACAACTGGTGCAAGCCCAAGACAACTCGATCAAGGCCAAGATGACTGAAGCAAGCCCAAGACAACTGGAGCAAGCCCAAGACAACTGGATCAAGCCCTTGACAACTCGAGCAAGTCGAAGACAACAGGAGCAAGGCCAAGACATCTGGAGCAAGCGCATGACAACTGGTGCAAGCCCAAGACAACTGGAGCAAGGCCAAGACAACTGGAGCAAGGCCAAGACAACTGGAATAAACCCAAGACAACTGAAGCAAGCCCAAGACAACTGGAGCAAAGCCAATACACCTGGAGCAAGCCCAAGACAACTGGTGCAAGGCCAAGACAACTGGAGCAATAGTCAGAGGGGTAAACAATGGTAGAAAAACACTCGTTATCAACTAGCAAGTACAAAGACCTTCAATAAGTAGCAGCACGGTGTGGCTACCATGCACAATGACCAACCAAAGTTGGCATATGTCACTGCCCATAACCAAAGAATTTTACTATGTGTGGTCAACGTTGACGACTCATAAAACGAGACACAAATGGTCAGATGGGGAAACATTGGATTGGGAATACTGGCTTTTGACTAGAAAGTACAAATACCTTCAATATAGAGTAGCACGGTGTGGCTACTATGCACAATGACTAACCAAAGTAGGCGTATGGCACTGACCATGACAAACGAGTTTAACTACATGTTATCAACATTGACAACTCATAATACAAGTGAACAATAGTCTGAAGGGAAAACAATGGTTAGGGAATACCAGTTATTCAGTATCAAGTACAAAGAACTTCAATTAGTAGTGGCACGGTGTGGCTACCATGCACAATGACCAACCAAAGTAGGCATATGTCAGTGACCATGACCAAAGAATATCACTATGCGTGGTCAACGTTGACAACTCATGATACGAGTCACAAACGTTCATAGGGGGAAATAATTGTTTTGAAATAATATTGTTTGTCTAGCAAGTACAAAGACCTTCAATAAGTAGTGGCACGGCGTGGCTATCATGCACAATGACCATCCAAAGTAGGCATATGTCACTAGCCATGACCAAACAATTTCACTATGTGTGGTCAACGTTGAAAACTCATAACACGAGTCACAAATGGTCAAAGGGGGGGACAATGGTTTTGAAATACGAGGTATCAACTAGCAAGTACAAAGAGCTTTAATAAGTAGTGGCACGGTGTGGCTACCATGGACTATGACCAACCAAAGTAGGCATATGTCACTGACAATGACCAAAGAAACTCACTATGTGTGGTCAACGTTGATAGCTCATAAGACGTGTCACAAATGGTCAGAGGGTAAAACAAAGGTTTAGGAACACTAGTTTCCAGCTAGCAAGTACTAAGACCTTCATTCAGTAGTGGAATGGTGTGGCTATCATGCACAATGACCAACCAATGTAGGCATATGCCACTGACCATGACCAAATGATTTCACAATGTGTGGTCAACGCTAACAGATCATAGTGTCAACCGGCCTGAGGCAAACGGACTAGAAAAACAGGGCCGACACAATAGCACCTGCCGTCCGCTCCTAGCATTTCAGCTAGGAGAAGATATTACCCTCAGGATCACGGTTCCACACTGAGCAGTTCCTAGGCAATCACTTGCTAGCAACTGTGTCCACTTAACACTTGGTCACTTTCGCGCGAGGTGCTAGTCAAAGACTAACTCCTGGGGCTTAGACCAACCAGTGTCTTCTTTATACTGTTCCTTAGTTGGACAACTCTGTGAGGAGCATCTAAGGCCAGATTGTGTAATTAGAATGAGGAATGAGCCTGGTACATATAGTCCTAGGCCTGGCTTCTAAGGTGTGTGGGTAGTGACACTTTTGGGGTGGTCACTCCACACCACCTCACCAGTCCGCCAATTGGCGCATCCACCGCCAAGTGGCGCACTCTCCTCACGCATGGAGAAATGTCTAAGAAACTTCCCCTGTGCTAGAAGGTCAAAAAACCTCCTGCGCACATCAAGGCTCGATCACAGGACCTGTTGTCCCTAAGTCCAACATGCTATCCGTTGTGCTACACTTCTGGTGTCTCGCTTGGAATTGCACCACGAACAAGGTTTGGGGGACTTACTCCAAGGGAGCAGTGCATGCCCAACCTGTCCGTCAAGCCATAGTAGTGGCCATGGGGCATAGAAGAACAACAATCTCTCCCTTGCACCTTAGGCCATCTGCTGTGGTAGTTTTTCTTTGGCATGAACCTGTAGCTCTAGGTTGTGTATGTGCATGTCAGTTTTCTTGGTCTTTAGTTCTCATCTCTTGCATCCACCATGCCGACTCCTCAAGCACCTGCAACATGCAAGTCCTTGTCTAGCGGCTTTGTCAAGAAGTCGGCAAGCATTTTCTTGGTTGCGACGTGCTCCAGTTCCACGACAGCCTTGGCGATAAGGTCACGTGAGTAGTGGTACCGAATATCGATGTGCTTTGTACGCCGGGAGATCATGTCGTCCTCTGCCATAGCGATGGTACTTTGGTTGTCGATGCGGATGACCGTTGCTTCCTCTTGTGGTGCCTTGATCTCATCAAGCAAACTGCGAAGCCACTGTGTTTCCTTCCACACTTCAGAGAGTGCAATGTACTCCGCCTCAGCAGTAGAAAGCGAGACGCAGTCCTGCTTCCTGCTTGCCCACGAGACCGCACCACCATTGAGAAGACAAACAAACCCTGAGGTGGACTTCCTGTCATCAATCCGTCCTCCCCAGTCCGCGTCAGTGTAGCATGTCAGTCGTAGCAAGCAATGTTGACTTCGTTGTCCGTTGTAGGGCCACTACAACGACAACGGCACCGCGGTCCACATCGATGTAACATCGATGTGGATGTGGGGGGGTGGGGTAACCGGAGACCACCCATAACACAATCTGGGTCTGGGGGACATCCGGAAGGCCTGGACTCGGTATTTTCTCGAGACTGACATTTCGACCCTCGGCACTTTTTTTTTTTTTCGTACATGCATCGACCCAGACTACACGTGTGGATGTTAGCCAACTCACCTAAGCCATATCTCCATGCATGCATACTATCTGACAGCAGGGTCCAAGGTGGACCCTGCTACTACGGTATTGGATCATGGTG
>SZWC01006725.1:41496-63757 GCA_023375785.1 Penium margaritaceum | reverse complement strand
AGTCCGACGTGCCGAGTCTTTTTGAGGTAGCGAAAAATCCGCTTCACGACTTGCCAATGTTCTGGCCCAGGGTTGGCCACAAACCTGCTCACCTGACCCACTGCAAAAGCAATGTCAGGTCGTGTTCCCACCATTGCATACATGAGGCTTCCAACGGCGGACTGGTATGGAATGTTTTGCATCTCCCGCCGGTCTGCCTCGTTGCTTGGTGACATGGAGGAGGAGAGCTTGCAGTCGGAGGGCATGGGGGTGCTGACGGGCTTGCAGTCCTCCATGTTGTAGCGCTTCAAGATGTCCATGATGTACTTGGTCTGGTTGAGCTCGATGGTGCCTGCTTTGCGGTTGCGGTGAACAGCAATCCCGAGGTAGTACTCGAGAGGTCCCATGTCCTTCATCTTGAATCTGCCGGCCAGATTTTTCTTGAGGTCCGTGATGGCCTCCTGCGAGGAAGAACACATGATAAGATCATCCACGTACAACGCCACAAGTAGCAAGCCACGTTCGTCCTCCCGCACATAGACGCTAGGGTCATTCTTGCAATGTGCAAAGGAGATCTCAGTCATGAAGCTGTCCATCTCCTTGTACCAGATCCGTGGGGCCTGTTTCAGCCCGTACAACGCCTTCACCAGCTTGCACACCTTACCCTCAGGTGCTTTGACACCTTCCGGTACCTCCATTAGCACCTCCTTGTCGAGCTTCCCATAAAGGAAGGCTGTCTTCACATCCATCTGGTGGATCTCAAGGTCTTTGGCGGCAGCGACAGCAAGCCGGGACCTGATGGAGGCAAACGTGACGACCGGTGCGAAGGTCTCATCATACTCAGACCCTGCGCGCTGTGAGAACCCTTTCGCCACGATCCTTGCCTTGTACTTGTCGATGCTATCATCTTGCTTCCGCTTCAACCTGAGCACCCACTTTGAGCCCACCACGTGAGCATTAGCGGGTCTGTCCACCAGCACCTATGTGCCATTTTCTTCGATGGACGCGAGCTCGCTGTCCACCGCCTCCTTCCACTTGGCCGCATCGGGCCTTGCCAGCGCCTCAGCCACAGTGAGCGGCTCTCCCTGAGCCAAACAGGACCAGCTCAGTCCAGTCCAGCTTCCAGTGTCAGCGTCGTACTTTGGAGTTTGTTTTCTTTGTCGTGTGCTGCGACGTTGCATTGCTGGTGGATGTTTGCCATGCTGTTGCTCCTTTGGTGTCGGCTGCCCTGGAGTTAAATTTTCCTCTTTTGAAGAGCCACTGGCCTCCGAGCTGGTCTCAGAGGCCTCGGACGTCTCCGACTCTGTATCGGAGCTCGCCGCTGCGTCAGCCTGCGCAGCCGCTTCCCCTGGCACACCACTCTTCTTCACGGCCTGCCACATTGGCACCACTTGCCAGTTTTCAGGAGCTTGATCTCCTGACTCTAGCAGCACCAACCACTCTCCCTGTTTTGGAGTTTCCGTGGGATCAAGCATCTCTTCCTTGCCTGGTTTCCTCTCGTCAAAGGTTACATCCCGGCTGGTGATGAGTCTTCCTCCTGCCAGGTCCCACAAGCGATATGTCTTGTGGGCCGTCTCATAGCCCACCATAACGCACTTTCGTGCTCTTGAATCCAGCTTGCCGGCACCCTCACCCGCCTGGACCTTTGCCCATGCGGTGCAGCCGAATGCATTCAGGTGTGATGCGTCCGGCTTCTTCCCTGACCTAACTTCTTGTGGCGTCATCTGTTGCTTGCCCTTCTTCTTTCCGCGCCTGCCCAGAGCAGCCGCAGGAGTCAGGTTGACAAGATAGCATGCCGTTCTTGCCGCTTCCGCCCAAAACTGCGGTGGAAGCCTTGCATCAAAGAGCATGCTACGCACCATGCCGAGGATGGTCTGATTCATCCGTTCGGCAACACCATTGCTCTGCGGCGTGTAAGGCGTTGTGGGCTGGTGGTTGATCCCATGTTGCCGCAACCAGCCCTTGCATGCCTCGTACTCTCCGCCGTTGTCGCTCCGCATCGCTTTGACTTTCTTTCTGGTCTGCCGCTCCACCATGGCGACAAACTCCTACAACTTTTCTCTGACCTCTCCCTTTGTTTTGAGGAAGAAGATCCACACCTTGCGGCTGTGGTCATCTATGAAGGTCAGAAAATACTTGCTACCACCATTTGACGCCGTGCGAAAGGGTCCACACACGTCGGTGTGAATCAGGTCAAGGGCTGATTCTGCGCGGCGACCATTGCGCTCAAAGCGCGTTCGTTTGGTCTTGCCTTGGAGGCAAGGTTCACACAGGCTGCCACACCCAACCGCATCCTTCTTGCAATCATCCATGCCACGGACCAGCTGTTGTTCCTGAATGACTTGGAGCGTGCTGTCTGCAATGTGCCTAAAGCGTCTGTGCCACAGATCAGCGTCTTCGTCCTTTGCGGTAGAGATTGCTTTTTCAGTTCTCGTTGGTGTGCTCTCTTGCGTTGGTGCCGAGACCACTGCCTTTGCTGCACCCGCATGACCCTCATCTTCCGAGGTCTTTGCTGCCATTGTCTGCAATACGTAGAGTCCGTCAACCCGTGGAACCTGTGCCACGAGATCTTTGTTGGCATAGGCATTGGACCTTGATGTTCTTGTTCCTGGCGATGACCGCCTTCTTCTGTGTGAACACCACTGTCATGTCGTTGTCCGTTATCTTTGACACGGACAGAAGGTTTGCCGCAAAGGAGGGCATGTAGACCACGTCACGTAGCCGTAGATCCTTCTCTGCACCATTAAGGTTGATGCTCACCAACTTGTCTCCCACGCCCTTTGCGTTGACGACACTGCCGTTTGCACATCTGAACCGCCAATCGGTGGGGCCGATGGAGACAAATCCAGCCTGGTCATTGCTGGAGTGATGATCGGTGCCGGAGTCGAGCCCAAAAGCTCCTGGCCTGAGCAGCGCCGCTCCTTTTGCTGGAGGCGTGCTCTGTGCCATCATGTTGGTGGCTTCTTTGCCACCCTTTTTGTTGCCTTTGTTCCCACCGCTTCCGCCGTCTTCCTTCATTGGCGACCTGCACTCTCTTGCCCAGTGCCCAGGTTTACCGCAGTTGCGGCAGTTACCCTGTCGCTTGGGAGCCTTGCCGCCATTGTTGCCTCCGCCACCACCGCTTCCGCTGCCGCCTTTTTGACCAGAGGCTGACCCTTTGCTCCCGCGGCCACCGTAGCGTGCGGCATAGGCTGAGAAGTTAGCCTCACTTCCGTTGCGGCGCATGGCCTCGTTTCGCACGTACTCGGACACTACCGTGTACGTCAGGTCGTCCTCCTTCCAGCCGCCCATGACGGTGATCATCGGGCTCCAGCTCTCCGGTAGCGCCATGAGGAGGATCATGGCTTGCATGTTCTCGTCAAGGTCCCAGTTCATCTGGCGAGCCTCGCCAAGGAGTCCTTCAAACTCCTGTAGGAAATCGGGGATTGATTCGCCCTCATTCACCCGCATGCTGATCAGCCGTTGTAGGATGAATAGTCTGTTCGCGAGGGAGGTGGATTGGTGCACGCGCTTGAGCTTGTCGTAAGCTTCGGAAGCCAGCATGTACCCGACAATGATGGGAACATACTTCTTGGCTATCGCGTTGCTGATGAATGACATGACAATATCATTTCGATCCATCCATGCCTCATGCTCAGATGTGCCTTCCGCGGGAACCTGCTCCTCTCCCTTCAGTAGCTTGATGAAGCCGCACACTTTCATTGCCAGCTCGAACTGCCATCTCCAAAGGGGGAAGTCAATCCCCTCAAAAATGGGGATTCCTCCAAGGGGTCCAAGACCTTGCGGCAGTGACATAGCACTCACATTTGCTCCAGTGGTCTGCCCTGTGGTAGCCACTGTTGAGCTTGAGGACTGCCCTGCGGCAGCCCCCACTCCTCCCGATGGGTCAACCATTTTTGTTGCCCTTGTCTGCTTCCCACGTCTCTGCTGCGTTGAGGCCAATGTAGGCTGATGTTAGCTGACGTCTGCTACCGGTTTTAGGATGCAGATCCGTTGCTTACCCCTCCAGCCGATGTTCACCTGCAGACAAAGAATACATCTACACCAACACACCCAGGGTCTTGCCACCAAGGGCAGAGCTTGTCCTGGTTGGGACACAAGGGTCGTGCCTCCAAGGGTAGAGCTTGTCCTTGGTCCCTGTGTGCTAAGTGCAGACCAAGCCGTTGGAGGTGATGGAGGTGATGGAGCTGATGGAGCTGATGGAGCTGATGGAGCCGGCGTGTGCACTTGGAGAGAGCATACCAGAGTTGAGCGAAGCGTGCCTTACAACTGGTCACTGTGGGCCCATAACCCTTTGTCAACCGGCCTGAGGCAAACGGACTAGAAAAACAGGGCCGACACAATAGCACCTGCCGTCCGCTCCTAGCATTTCAGCTAGGAGAAGATATCACCCTCAGGATCACGGTTCCACACTGAGCAGTTCCTAGGCAATCACTTGCTAGCAACTGTGTCCACTTAACACTTGGTCACTTTCGCGCGAGGTGCTAGTCAAAGACTAACTCCTGGGGCTTAGACCAACCAGTGTCATACTGTTCCTTAGTTGGACAACTCTGTGAGGAGCATCTAAGGCCAGATTGTGTAATTAGAATGAGGAATGAGCCTGGTACATATAGTCCTAGGCCTGGCTTCTAAGGTGTGTGGGTAGTGACACTTTTGGGGTGGTCACTCCACACCACCTCACCAGTCCGCCAATTGGCGCATCGACCGCCAAGTGGCGCACTCTCCTCATGCATGGAGAAATGTCTAAGAAACTTCCCCTGTGCTAGAAGGTCAAAAAACCTCCTGCGCACATCAAGGCTCGATCGCAGGACCTGTTGTCCCTAAGTCCAACATGCTATCCGTTGCGCTACACTTCTGGTGTCTCGCTTGGACTTGCACCACGAACAAGGTCTGGGGGACTTACTCCAAGGGAGCAGTGCATGCCCAACCTGTCCGTTTTTTATCCATAGTAGTGGCTATGGGGCATAGAAGAACAACACATAGTACAAGTCACAAGTGGTCAGAGGGGGAAACAATGGTTTGGAAACACTAGTTATCATCTAGCAAGTAGAAAGACCCTCATTACACAGTAGCACGGTGTGACTACCATGCACAATGACCATCCAAAGGAGTCATAAGACAGTGACCATGACCAAAGAGCTTCACTATGTGTCCTCGACGTTTCCAACTCATAATATGAGTAACAAATGGTCAGACGGTAAAACAATGCTTTGGGAATACTAGTCATCAACTAGCAAGTACAAAGACCTTCAATCAGTAGTGGCACAGTGTGGCTACTATGCACAATGACCAACCAAAGTAGGCATATGTCACTGACCATGACCAAAGAATTTTACTATGTGTGGTCAATGTTGAAAAATCATAATACGTGTCACCAATGGTCAGAAGGCGGGAAAAATGGGTTTGGAATACAAGTCATCGACTAACCAGTACATAGACCTTCAATAAGTAGTGGCAAGATGTGGCTACTGTCAGAATCTGGCCCCCGGGTGGAGGCAGTTCCAACGTGGCCCGGCGGGTCTACTATGCTCACGGCTATGTTTTGTGCAGGTTCTGAGTCTAAGCGTGAGCTTTCTGGTCACCTCACGCTATGTTTCTGGGAGTTGAAGGCGTTTGTGAGACAGTCACTTTTACGAAGGGAATAACGCGAATTGCATTAGTTTTTTCTTAACATGGACATGATCTAAACATTTGTAGGGCTAGTCATGAGCTCTCCAACGCACCAAACTGTGTGCGATTTGGATAACCGTTGCTCCTGCTACGTCAGTCGAAGCGCAGCACCCCAAACCAGCCGCTCACTTGGCGGCGCGCACGACGTCGCCCGCCGAGGCGCCTTCACACATCAAGGACCCATCAAAAACGCCATTCCGAAGGCGCAGATGTCCCTACGCGTAGTGGCGGCGCCCCTTGCGCCTTTGGGGTCTTTTTCGATGAGTTAATCATCGAGTTTGGTGATGGGGATGGATGTGGGTCGAAACCTGTTCGCGGACCTGCAGTCAGAATTTTGACAAAGTCCCCGAGTAACAAAATGTACTAATGAGTTCCGGACGCCGAGCCAGAAATTTGGCGAAGTCCCTCAGTAACAAACTGCACTACTGGCATCCGGCGGATCATTCACCGGACGCCTCGGCAGCCCTTCCGGAGCAAAATCTCCAGATGGACTTTTGTTACTCGGTCAGGTGGATTATCCACCTCCGGTCGAACAGCGGCCGACAAACAGAGCCGCCGCGCACACCCCACATTTGGAAGCCCACATCTCCCTCGTTACTTGTCCGATTCCGGTGAAACAACTTCCACCGGATTCAGCAACTTGGCAACTTTTAGGGGCAATCCTCCATTTTAGGATCGGAGCAATCCTTGAGTCGCCAGATCCGTCGACGAAGATTTTCCTCTCTCTGGCGGCTCGTCGGCGCCCCCCGGCGCCACACTTGGGCATGCAGAGGGGCAAATCTTCAACAGCTACCACGCACAATGGCCAATCAATGTAGGAACATGCCACAGACCATGACCAAATAATTTCATAATGTGTGGTCAACATTGAGAACTCATAATATGAATGACAAATGGTCAGAGGGGGAAACAATGGTTGTGAAATACAAGTCATTGACTAGCCAGTACAAATATCTTCAGTAAGCAGTGGCACGGTGTGCCTACCATACACAATGACCAACCACAACAGGCATATATAACTGACCATGACCAAAACATTTCACTGTGTGGTCAATGCTGCCAAATCATAATACGAGTCACAAATGGTCAGAGGGGCAAACAATGGTTGGGAAATACTGCTTATCAACTAGCAAGTACAAAGACCTTCAATAAGTACAAGCACAGTGTTGCTACCATGCACAATGACCAACCAAAGTTGGCATATGTCACTGCCCATAACCAAAGGATTTCACGATGTGTGGTCAACGTTGACGACCCATAACACACAAATGGTCAGACGGGGAAACCCTGGGTTGGGAATAGTGGTTATCAAATAGCAAGTACAACAAAATTAAATGAGAAGTAGCACAGTGTGGCTACCATGCACAATGACTAACCAAAGCAAGCAGATGGCATGGACCATGACCAAAGAATTTAACTAATCGTTGTCAACATTGACAACTCATAATACGAGTCACAAATGGTCATAAGGGGAAACAATGGTTTCAAAATACCAGTTATTAACTTGCAAGTACAATGAACTTCAATTAGTACTGGCACGGTGTGGCTACCATGCACAATGATCAACCAAAGTAGGCATATGTCAGTGGCCATGACCAAAGAATATCGGTATGTGTGGTCAACCTGACAACTCATAATGCAAGTGACAAACGGTTGAACAAAGAAATAATGGTTTGGAACTAATATGTTTTGCCTGGCAAGTACAAATACATTCAGTAAGTGGTGGCACAACATGGCTACCATGCACAATGACCACCCAAAGTAGGCATATGTAACTAGTCATGACCAAACAATTTCACTATGTGTGGTTAACGTAGACAACTCATAATTTGAGTCACAAATCCTCAAATGGGGGAACAATCGTTTGGAAAAATTAGTCATCGACTAGCAAGTACAAAGAGCTTTAATAAGTGGTGGCACTATGTGGCTACCACACACTATGACCAACCAAAGTAGGCATTTGTTACTGACCACGACCAAAGAAACTGACAATGTGTGGTCTACGTTGATAACTCATAAGACGAGTCACAAATGGTCAGAGGATGGTACAATGGTTTAGGAGCACTATTTAAGGACAAGCAGGTACTAAGACCTTCAATAAGTAGTGGCACGGTGTGGCTATCACGCACAATGACCAACCAAAGTATGCATATGTCACTGACCATGACCACATAACTTCACTACGTGTGGTCAACGTTGACAACTCAAAGTACAAGTCAGAAATGGTCACACAGGGAAAAAAATTGTTTTGGAAGTACTATTTATCCACTAGCAAGTAGAAAGTCCCTGAATACATAGTGGCACGGTGTGACTACCATGCACAATGACCAACCAAAGTAGGCATATGTCAGTGACCATGACCAAAGAAATTCACTATGTGTCGTCAACGTTGCCAACTCATAATACGAGTCACAAATGGTCAGAGTGGGAAACAATGGTTTGGGAATACTAGTTATCAAATAGCAAGTACAAACACCTTCAATTAGTAGTGGCAATGTATGGCTACCGTGCACAATGACCAACCAAAGTAGGCATATGTCACTGACCATGTCCAAAGAGTTTCACTATGTGTGGTCAACGTTGACAAATCATAATACATGTCACAAATGGTCATAAGGGGGAAACAATGGTTTTGGAATACAAGTCATCAACTAGCCATTACAAAGACCTTCAATAGTGGGGGAAACAATGGTTGGAAAATACTGGTCATCAACTTGCAGGTACAAAGACCTTCAATAAGTAGTAGCAGGGTGTGGCTACCATGCATAATGACCAACAAAAGTTGGCATATGTCACTGACCATAACCAAAGCATTTCACCATGTATGGTCAACGTTGACGACTCATATTACAAGACACAAATGGTAAACTGGGGAAACACTGGGTTAGGAAAACTGGTTAGCAACTATCAAGTTAAAAGAACTTCAATAAGAAGTGGCACGGTGTGACTACCACGCACAATGGCTAACCAAAGTAGGCATATGGCACTGACCATGACCAAGACATTTAATCATATGTTGTCAACGTTGACAACTCATGACACGAGTCACAAATGGTCAGAAGGGGAAACAATGGGTTGGGAATACCTGTTGTTAACTATCAAGTACAGAACACTTCAATTAATGCACAAAGACCAACCAAAGAAGGCATATGTCAGTGACCATGACCAAATAATATCACTATGTGTGGTCAACGTTGAGAACTCATAACACGAGTAACAAGCTGTCAGAGGGGGCAGTAATTGTTTGGCAATAATGTTTTTCCTCTAGCAAGTACAAAGACATTCAACAAGTAGTGGGACGGTGTGGCTAACATGCACAGTGACCACCCAAAGTAGGCATATGTCACTACCCATGACCAAAGAATTTCACGATGTGTGGTCAACGTTGAAAACTCATCATACGAGTCACAAGCAGTCAAAGGGGAAAACAATGGGTTTGAAAATACAAGTTATCGATTAACAAGAACAAAGAGCTTTAATGAGTAGTGGCACGGTGTGGCTACCATGCACTATGACCAACCAAAGTAGGCATATGTCATGGACCATGACCAAAGAAACTCACAATGTGTGGTCAATGTTGATAACTCATACGACAAGTCACAAATGGTGAGATGGTGGAACAATGGTTTAGGAACACTAGTTTCCGACTAGCAAGTTTTAAGACCTTCAATAAGTAGTGGCCCGTTGTGGCTATCATGCACACAGACCATCCAAAGTAGGCATATGTCACTTACCATGACCAAATACTTTCACTATGTGTGGTCAACGTTGACAATTCATAGTACAATTCACAAATGGTCAGAGGGGGAAACAATGGTTTTCAAATACTAGTTATCGACTAGCAAGTAGAAAGACCCTGAATACGTGGTGGCACAGTGTAACTACCATGCACAATGACCATCCAAAGAAGGCATATGTCACTGAACATGACCAAAGAAATTCACTATGTGTCGTCAACGTTGCCAACTCATAATAATAGTCACAAATGGCCAGAGGGGGAAACAATGGATTGGGAATACTAGTTATCATCTAGCAAGTACAAAGACCTTAAATTAGTAGTGGCACAGCATGGCTACCATGCACAATGACCAACCAAAGAAGGCATATGTCACTGACCATGACCAAATAATTTCACTATGTGTGTTCAACGTTGACAATTCACAATACGAGTCACAAATGGTCAGAGGGGGGAAACAATGCTTTGAGAATACAAGTCATCGACTAGCCTGTACAAAGACCTTCAATAAGTAGTGGCACGGTGTGGCTACCATGCTAATGACCAACCAAAGCAGTCATATGTCTCTGACCATGACCAAAGACTTTCACTATGTGTGGTAAATGTTGCCAATTCAGAATACGAGTCAGAAATGGTATGAGTGGCAAAAAATGGTTGGAAAAAACTGGTTATCAACTAGCAAGTACAAAGACCTTCAATAAGTAGTAGCACTGTGTGGCTACCATGCACAATGACCAACCAAAGTTGGCATATGTCACTGACCATAACCAAAGAGTTTTACTATGTGTGGTCAACGATGATGACTCATATTACGAGAAACAAATGGTCAGATGGGGAAACACTGGGTTGGGAATACCAGTTATTATCTAGCAAATACAAAGAACTTCAATTAGTAGTGGCACGGTGTGGCACCATGCACAATGACCAACCAAAGTAGGCATTTGTCAATGACAATGACCATAGAATATAACTATGTGTTGTCAACATTGACAACTCATAATACAGGTCACAAACGGTCACAAGGGGAAATAATGGATTGGAATAATTCTTTCATTTAGCAAGTACAAAGACCTCCAATACGTTGTGGCATTGCGTAGCTATCATGCACAACGAACACCCAAATTAGGAAAATTCCACTAGCCCTGACCAAAGAATTTCATTATGTCAGGTCGCCGTTGATAACTCATAATACGAGTCACAAATGGTCAGAGGGTAGAACAATGGTTTAGAAACACTAGTTTTTGACAAGCAATTACTAAGACCTTGAATAAGCAGTGGCATGGTGTGGCTTTCATGCACAACGACCAACCAAAGTAGGCATGTGTCACTGATCATGAACAAATAATTTCACTATGTGTGGTCAACGTTCACAACTCATTGTACAAGTAAAGAATGGTAAAAGGGAGAAAAAATGGTTTGGAAATACTAATTATCGACTAGCAAGTAGAAAGACCATGAATACGTAGTGGCATGGTGTGACTACTATGCACAATGACCATCCAAAGTAGGCATATGTCAGTGACCATGACCAAAGAAATTCACTGTGTCGTCAATGCTGCCAACTCATAATATGAGTCACAAATGGTCAGAGGGGGAAACAATGGTTTGGGAATACTAGTTATCAACTAGCAAGTACAAAGATCTTCAATTAGTAGTGGCACAGTGTGGCTACCATGCATAATGACCAACCAAAATAGGCATATGTTACTAACTATGACCAAAGAATTTCACTATGTGTGGTCAACGTTGACAAATCATAACACGTGTAACAAATGGTCAGAAGGGGGAAACAATGGTTTTTGGGATACAAGTCATTGAGTAGCCAATAGAATGACCTTCAACAAGAAGTGGCACGGTGTGGCTACCACACACAATCACCAACGAATGTAGGCATATGTCACTGACCATGGCCAGCTAATTATCACCTCCCAAATGGGAGGTGATAATTATTAGGTCAAAGAACTTTGACTTTCACAACTTGTGGTCAACATTGAAAACTCATAATACGATCCGCAAATGGTAAGAGGGTGAAATAGTGGGTTTGGAATACAAGTCATTGACTAGCTAGTACAAATACCTTCAATAAGTAGTGGCACGGTGTGGCTACCATGCACAACGACCAACCAAAGCAGGCATATGTCAATGACCATGACCAAATGATTTCACTATGTGTGGAAAACGTTGCCAAATCATTATACGAGTCACAAATAGTCAGAGTGGCAAACAATGGTTTGGAAATACTGGTTATCAACTGGCAAGTACAAAGACATTCAATAAGTAGTAGCACAGTGTGACTACCATGCAAAATGACCAACCAAAGCTGGCATATGTCACTGACAATAACCAAAGAATCTCACTATGTGTGGTCAATGTTGGCGACTCATGAAACGATACACAAATGGTCAGATGGGGAAACACTGGGATGGGAATACTGGTTATCGACTAGCAAGTACAAAGACCTTCAATAAGTAGTACCACGGTGTGGCTACCATGCATAATGACTAACCAAAGTAGGCATATGGCACTTACCATGACCAAAGAATTTAACTATATGTTGTCAACATGTAAAACTCATAATACAAGTCACAAATGGTCAAAAGGGTAAACTATGTTTTTGGAATACCAGTTTTTAACTAGCAAGTACAAAGAAATTCAATTAGTAGTGGCACGGTGTGGCTACCATTCACAATGACCAACCAAAGTAGGCATATGTCATTCAGCATGAACAAAGAATACCACTATGTGTGGTCAATGTTGACAGCACATAACACGAGTCACAAACAGATAGAGGGACAAATAATGGTTTGGAAACAATATTCTTTGTCTAGCAAGTACAAAGACCTTCAATAAGTAGTGGCACGGCGTGGCTACCATGCACAATGACCATCCAAAGTAGGCACATGTCAGTAGCCATGACCAAAGACTTTCACTATGTGTGGTCAACGTTGAGAACTCAAAACACGAGTCACAAATAGTCAAAGGGGGGAACAATGCTTTGGAAATACTAGTTATCTACCAGCAGGTACAAAGAGCTTTAATAAGCAGTGGCACTGTGTGGCTATCATGCACTATGACCAACCAAAGTAGGCATATGTCACTGACCATGACCAAAGAAACTCACTATGTGTGGTCAACGTTGATAACTCATAAGATGAGTCAGAAGTGGTCCGGGGGTGGAACAATGGTTTAGGAACACTAGTTTCCAACTGGCAAGTACTAAGACCTTCAAGAAGTAGTGGCACGGTGTGGCTATCATGCACACTGACCAACCAAAGTAGGCATATGTCACTGACCATGACCAAGTAACATCACAATGTGGGGTCAACGTTGACAACTCATAATACAAGTCACAAATGGTCAGAGGGGGAAACAATGGTTTGGAAATACTATTTATTGACTAGCAAGTAGAAAGACCCTGAATACGTAGTGGCACGGTGTGACTACCGTGCACAATGACCATCCAAAGTAGGCATATGTCAGTGACCATGTGATACCCTCAATTTTGCCGCGTTTTTGATTTCCTCGGCGCATGCCTTGCTCCACGGACTGTGCACTTCTACAACTGATTGCTTTAATTTGTTTCGCGACAGCTCTACAACACTAATCTTTGGATGACAAGCAGTTCCGCGGGCCACAGGTCCGGATCTACGCGTAAGACCACAGTTCTGCAATTCTAACTTAGGACAGCAAGAGAGTTCTGCGGACCACAGGTCTGGACCCTAACATGAGAACCTCACAGGTGAGTGACACTCCGCGGTCCACTTCTTGCCACACGCAAACCCGTCACCTCGTGGCTTTTAGGCCCTCCCCGCGGAACCTTGTTCCGCGGCCGTGTTCAAGCAAGGACACCGTCAACAGTTCACTCTACCCCGCTCTTGGCTCTTCTTGCACTCAGTTCCACAGACCTCGGGCTTGTTCCGCAACAGGTCTATTAGCTCTAGGTAACTAACCGCTCCGCTGACTATGGGCCTGAAATTATGCGCAGGAACCTCACCAAATGAGTGGCACTCCGCAGTCCACTTCTTGCCACACGCAAGCCAGCCACCTCGTGGCTTCCAGCCCTTCTCCGCGGAACCTCGTCGCGCGGCCGTGCGCAAGCAAGGGCACTGCCAGCAGCTCACTTCACCACGGGCTTAGTTCTTCACGCACTCAGCCCCCACACTACGGACAGAACACCGAGAGTGATGGAAGACAAGGGAGCGGAATATTGAGAGCGCAGATGGGAGCGGGTGAAATGTCTTTGATAATCGGATGCAGAGTACATGGAATCCGGAGTACTGATTCAAGAGAGCGACCAAGATTGTCGACGATCTGTGACTCTGCTGCCTAGGCCTTATCTACTTGGGACTCCGCACGACATGCCTACACGCCGTTGGTCTCATCCCTCACACGTTGGCCAATTTTCCTCCTACTACGCAGTGTGTGTACACACCGCGGGTCTCATCCTCAAGCACATACGGAACATCATCCTCCTATTCCTACTGAGTTCTCTTCTACATCTGCGGCTCGCACGCGCGGTCTTTGTGTTCTTCCTTGAATCTTCGTCCTCCGCGGTGCGTCTTTAGGTATTTCTCCATGACTGATGTACCAATCCCAGCGATGATTGGTTGCTGTTCCCTTCATTGCTCCGTCCGTCCGTTACCCTGCCTCCTTCGCTTGATTGGCTCCGCGACTGTGCCTTCTCCTGCAGCCCGTCCCCTGTTCCTTTCTCACCGCGGATCTTCCTGCCACTTCTTTCCCGCTCTTTTCATCTTCCGCCACAAGTGCTTGAGATAGCCGTAGGGCGGCCGCCGCAGATGACAATGTCAACCTGCGGCAGCTTCCCGCCATATGGCCTTCTTCCACTTCTGCGGCATTCCGCGCTACCCCATGCTCGACCGTATTCATCGCGGGAGCCAGCATGTCTTGCACGGATCCCAGCCTGCCAAGGTCCTCTTTCCGCGGATTGCTTTCCCCGCGGGCTAGCGGCAGAAGTTTGCCTGACACTGATGCCCCCAACACCCCCTTTTTGCAAGACTCGGTCCCAGAGTCTCTTCTGTGTCTCAGGCGCTTAAACCTTCTGCGAGTTCTGGGGCGGTCCTGCTCTTGACAAGGTCGGCAATATCTCTCCACATCTCTCCCCTCCCGTCGGAATCTTTTAGCGCATCTTTCGTGGACAAAGAGTCCGCATCCCTCACACCGCGCCTGTGTCATAGATGCATTCACAAGCCTCTTGTACGAGGAGCAATGTTGTGCTTGCTCGTACTTCTTGCAGCTCGAGCACCGATAGATTTTCTTGCCTTCCTTACTCTGCACCACCTCCTCGGTGCACGATTCATGGGCAAGACGTACGCAGTGCTTGCATCGGTAGACCGTTCTGCTTAATCGACCCATGCACTTGTCTCCGCTGTAGGAACAATGTTGGTTTCGGGTACTTCCACTTGCCTTTTCGCACCTTGTTCTGACAGCTGCTGCAGGTCCAAATCCCCTCCTTTCCTCATTTCCCACACTGCAGGTGGCACATTGTCTTGCACATTCCGCATGCTTTGCCAAATCCATTCAGATCCTCCACGCATCTCCCGCAGACAGGTGCCAGAGTCGTGTCATCATATGCCAGCGAGGCCCCTCCCTCCATGATTGCCTTGCCCACACATCCGTGGCAGTGTCCTGCCCAGGGTGAGTTGCCAGTGACCAAGCAAGCCTGGTGGGTCAGCTTTCCGCAGTTGGTGTAGCATCCACCCTCGTCGACAGTCTTGATGCAGGTGGGACACTTCGCGGCGGGCGCCGCCCCTGCTGACGGATCCTAGTCCTCACCCTCCAAGTCCACCTCTTCTCCCTCCGCCGTCACCCGGAGCGGTTTCTGGACTCCTTGCTACTTTTCAATATCTTGGCTGCACTTCCCACATACCCTGGGTCGGCTCCGTCCTCCCTTGTCATCCCGTGGCTGCTTCAGGCATCTTTTGCATGTTTTGCGGCGGCAGCCTTTGTAATCTCCCACTGTCCGGCCCCAGCTGTGCCCGCACTGGGTACAGGTCTTGTTTGCCTTCTCCTTCCAAGTCTGATCCGCGTCTACCATCTGTCCTTCCTCCCGCCACAGTCTCATGGTGGCCGCGGAGACCGTGCGGGGTCCCTGTTGCGTTTTCTCCTGCTCCACTTCCTTCTCTTCCTCGTCTTCCTCTTCTTCCTCCGGGTCCCATCGTCCGCGCGCCTCTCCACTTCCCAAGTCTGGGTCTGCTCCGCCTTCCCCTTCCTTCTTCTTTTCCGGTTCCTCCTCCGTGGCCTTGCTTATGCACTTCAGACAAGTGCAATTCTGTCCGATGCAGCTTTTCGCCATCCCTTGATGCGCCGGCTGGCCGCAGATGCGGCACACGACCTTCAGCAATGGCTCAGCAGGCAGGTTTTCCCCGCACCACACGCAAGGGCCCATATAGTTGGCCGACTGGCGGGGGCTCATGGGCACGCCCCGCTGCGGAATGGCGGTGGTTGCCCTTGGGGCCTTCTCTCCACTGTCCGCTTGCTGCTCCTCTTGTTGCTCTAGCTGCTCTCGTCTCTCCTGCCGCGGACTCCTGTGTTCCTCCTCCTGACGTTGCTGCTCTGTTTGAACCTCCCCCACGGAGACTTCTTGCACATCAGAGCCCTCCTTTGGTCCCTCCTCCCGGGGCTCCTGGCTCCATGCCTGCTCCTATTCCGAGACCTGTGCCTCGCACTGCTCCAACACTTCCTCCGCTTTCCAGCCCCTCAAGCCCTTACGTTCCTTGAGCAGAGGAAGCCCTCCCCCTGTTCCAGGAATATGCGTCTGCCAGGCTGGAGGTAGGAGCACAAACTCGGTGGCCGGGTAGCTGCGCTTGCTGAATCCGTCCGGTCCTTCCAGCCAGATGTGGCCAGCATCCACACTAGCCACGCAGTACACTTCCCGTGCCTCCCTTGCTTTGCGTCCAGCGCCTGGGAAGGGGCGGAGGTACACCAAATTCCCTTCTTGGATCAGTCTGTGGTTGAGATGTCGATTGGCAGCGTCGCATCCGCGCCAGGCCGAGACAGAGCCCCGCAGCCGTGCTTTGGCTTTCACCTGTTTTATTCTCTGGCAGCGTTCTCGGAACCACTCCTACACTTCCTGGTCATTGGCTTCTTCCCGCTCAGCCTCCGAGCGCCCATCCTGTTGCTCCTCCGGATCCAGTGGCAGCCGCAACGGCTTCTGCGGCATGCCCAGGGCTGCGCACGACGGCTGAACAAAGAGGAGGAGGTGCGGGGAGAACAATGTGGCGCGACTAGGCGTTGTGTTGATGAAGTACGCGGTCTTCTTAAGAGTCTCTCCCCAGTCGTTGCTTTCTGCTGTTGCCACCGCCCGCTCCAGGATGTCGTGCAGCTGCTCCACCTGTCCTTGGGACTCAGGTTGCTACCGCCCGGAGTGTACATGCTGCACGCCTCATTCTGCGAGTTCATTGCGGAATGCCCCCGCGAATTTGGTGCCGTTGTTACTGTGCACCACGCTGCAGCCCCCAAACTTGTAGAATATCTCCTCTCGAATGAAGCGTGCTGCGCGCTCGGAGGACTTGTCAGGGACTGCGCGAACCCACGCGTACTTCGTGAAATGGTCCACCGCCGCAATCCAATACTTCTCCCTTTGAGCGCGGCGAGGCTGTGGCCTGTGGAACTCGATGATGATTCACTCCAGGGGCTCACCAATGGGGGAGGGCAGGAAGAGTGGCATGTCCCGCGGCATGATCTTCCGGCTCCGCTCACATGGTGCGCAGTGTTGCACCACCTCCCTGACTAGTGCCGTGAGGTTCGGCACGTGCAAGATGGGGGAAAGACGATCCTTGAGAGCCTGCACGCCGGAGTGGTGGTGGCGGTGGTATGCCTCGACTACTGTTCTCTGCAAAGTGGGCGGAGGTACCCACAAGAATCGCGGTGTGACTCACCAGAGACGACCGCCCTCCCATGCGTATAGCTCACAGAGGCGTGCGAGATCATCCTTCTTCTGCCTATCGAATTCCACCCCCAGCTTCATCTCCAGGGCCGTGTACACCTTCCGCGCCTCCTCTTTTTGCTGCTCCTTGGAGGTGGCACGGAGCATGATGTGGGCTGTCTGCCAAATCCGCCACTCCTGCGTTTCCATCGGTCCCTTTGTCCTGCCTGCCTTCTCCGCGACGGCCTCCCCAGGCTTTCTCTTCATCTCCGACTCTTTCACCGACAGCCCTTGCGCTCGCCTCTTGTCCTGTTCCGCCTTCATTGCCTACAGTCACCGTCGGTTCTCCTCATCATAGACGGGGGGTTCCCTATCCCAGCTGTCTGGTGCTGGGAAGAGGCAAAGGATCCCCACCGCACACAGTTCTCCTTTGTCGCACTGGTCCCGCAGCCTTGTTTCAGGTGGTGCCCCGTGTCGACGACTCCGTCCATCGCGGATGTCAATCACCTCTATCTGAGGTCGTCGTGCTGTCGCGGCCTCAGGGAGCCGCAGAAGGCCTTGTGTTTTCGCGATGGGCTGCTCCTCGTCGTCTCATTGTGGTGATTCGCTGAGTTTGGAGATCACCACTGCCCCTGTCTGCTTTCTGGCTACTCCTGCCACGGCAGCCTCTTCGGGTCCTCTTTTGCAGGGGGCCGCGGTGCCGGTGTTCCCAAGGATGGACCGAAGCTGGGTGGGGACCAGGTCAACTGGCATGGGCACGTGGTGGATTACCGCCAAGAGCAGCTCCGCTGCCTGAGCGGCGTCCCGTTCGGCCTACGCCACCTGTGCTGGGTCGATGCTCGGGATGGTGCCGCGTGTCTGGCAGTGCTGCTTGCTGCACTTGGTGGCGGGTTCCTCAGCGGTCATCCACAGCTCGCTTTCCGTGGCTCCGCTGGCGAGATGTCGGTGTGGTTTCAGCGGACGGGGCTGGTCCACCCGCGGTCAGTTCTTTGTGTGGCGTGGCCACCCGGCTAACCGAGGCAATGTTAGATGGGGTGGCCTTCTTGCTAGCGGCTGCTGATGCGATGGGCCTCTTGGCTGCTCCCTGAAGTCTGGCTTTCCTGTCGCGCATAGCTGCCGATAGAGCAGGCCGTGACACCTCTTTTTGCGCCCCTTCTGCGGTTGTTGCCGCTCCCTCTTTGGCTCGTGCTACCTCCTTAGCCCGCTCTCTTTTCTCCTCCTCTACTGCTGCCCGTCCTTCCACTGCCTTCTCTTCTGTCTGCTCTGCCGCTTCCGCGACCACTCTTTCCGTCACTGCCCTCTCTTGTGCCGCGGATGCAGCTTCAGCCGATGCCCGCTCCGCTGCCACTCGCACTCCAGCTACTGCCGCCACGTCCATTATTGCCAGTTCAGCAGCTTTCTTGTGTCTTGCCTCTTCCTGCTCTGCTGCTGCCTCTTCTTCTTGTGTCGCTTGCTTGGTCGCCGTCTTGTGTTTAGCTTCTGTCTGCGTTGCTGCTGCAAGTTTTGCTGCCACTTGTTCCGCTGCCACTTCTGCCTGCTTCCTTTGCTTCTCCGCCTCCTGTTGCCATAGTTCCTGCAGCTTACTCCGCGTTCGTGTGAGCTCGGGGGAGCCCTGAAGATACTCCTGAGCCTCCTCCGCCTCGGCGATGGTGCGGTTCTTTTCTTCCCTACATACTTACGCGGCTTCCCTAGCCCAGTGCCGCACCGCTTCTTCCTTCAGCGCTTGGCCCGCCTCGTGAAGTGTCTTCCATAGCTCTTCCGCTACCGCGGCTACGATCTTGTGGCGCATCACCCCCTCTTGTGTTAGGCGCCAACAATTTTTTTAATGGCCATGTACTAGCCGTTGCTCTGTCGCTCTTCTGCGGAGATGCTTGCAAGCTCCTGGGCCGTGTACTGTACTCCCCATGTGGCAGCAGTGGCTTGGATCAGGTAACCCCGCCTCCACGCCTTTGCTCCAAACTTCCTGCGCAGTGCCTCCATCGTTCCTGCTGGCATCTGGTGGACGTGGTAGATGGTAAGGGCCCAGGATCGTTCCTGGAGCAGATGCACATAGCGCCGTGTAGAATCACTCATTTGGTTGCGGCGTACCTGGAGCCACTATTCTCTGGCGGCATTCACAGCGTGGTCTGGTTGCTCCTTGTCAAGGAATGTGGCCACCCCCGCCATATCGCGGGCTTGTTCCGGGCAAAGGTTGAGGACGTTGCGGAGCGCCGAAATGAGACGTTCCGCTCCTGCCATCTCCAGCACCTGCTCTTGTTGTACATGCTGTCCAAGAGCCAGGGCCGCCTTGGTCGCACCCTTCAGGGCCACCTGCCAGGCTTCGCCAAAAAACGAGTCCGCCATTTCTGCGCGGAGTGCCTTTAGGAGCTCATCCTACAGGTGCACGATGACGCTACTAACCACGTCCAGCAGGCAATTGGCCCTGGGTTGGTCACCGCTGTCCCCCGAGCTCTCCTCCAGATAAGTCCGCACGCCCTCCATTATTGTTCCTGCGCTGAGCTGGGGCTGCCGTGTTCCTTGGGCCGGGCTGCCTCTTGAGGCCAGTGGGGAAAAGGAGTGCGTTGTAGGTGCGGAAGGGCTCGGTGGAAGAGGTGCGTCAGATGGTGCCATTGGCGGGGCTGCTGCCATTGGGGGTGCGGGAGGTCCAGGTGGGGGTAGTGCACCCGTCGGTGCCGCTGGTGCGGCTGGGCTAGATGGTTGGCGTGCGCCGGTTGGTGTCAGGGGAGACAGTTGCCGGTGGATCCGCGCTTGCAGGATTGTGTTATGCAGGTTTCGCTGGATTTGCTGTGCCTGCAGCAAGTGTCGTGGCCTGGCCCATGGCCACAAGTGCCGTGGTCTGGCCTGCGGATTGTCGCCGTAGGTGACGTCTCGATACCCCACCCTCCCTTATTGGAGGCACGGCCCCCGTGCTGGAAGGGCGAGCCATTGCAGAGGGTGTGCAGTGGTTCAAACCAGAGCTTCGCGTAACACGTCAGGTGAGTCGAGTGCCGTTACCGGTTGGTGCAGTAACCATGGGAGGAAAGGCTGAGAGCTGACGTCGGGCAAGGTGAAGTGAACAGTGGAGTGAAACATCGAATGTCGGAGGCCGAAATGAGGCTGAGGATGCCAGCACCAAGCAATACATCTGCTTTGCGCGACGAGAGCCAGTCCGCCGCCAGGAGCATGTCATATGTCTGCACATCGCACACCTGGACAGTATGCGGTACATGAACGTTGGCGACCTGCATGGGAAGAGCCGCAATCTGGCCGATGGGGGCATCGATGGCACCAGTGGAAATGGAGAAGCGGAGTCGAGTGGGTTCGAGGAGATGGTTGATGTTTAGAGTGGTAACCATCCACAGCGCGATGGTGGTATCTGTGGTGCCGGTGTCTATGATGGCCACAAACTTGCGGCCGCAGACCCAGACGTAGCACCATGCCACGTGGACCTCAGCGGGTGCGGGTGGTCCGGGAATCAGTGGAGCGGGAGCCCATGTGCATGGTGCGCGGGCAGCGTCCGCTCGGATGCGCGAATGTACCGTGAGGACTTTGTGGGCCACCATGCAAATGCCCGTGTTGTGATCGAGGGAACAGGAGAGGTGGATGCCAACGGGAGCGAGGGAGGGGTTGAGGGAGAAGAAGAGGGTTTGGAGGCGCTCCACGGATGCAAGGGAGTGAAGGAGAAACTTGGCTAGAGAAAGAGGGTGGCGGTTGGTAAGGAGAGGGGAGGTGGCAGGCGTCGACGGTGGTGGTGAGGGATGAATGACCGATGGAGTAGCGGAAGAGACCCGTCGAGGATGTAGGAGGGAAGAGCGAGGGGTGTTGGATTTTTACAAAAAAGAATCTTTAGAGATCTTCGGATGAGGTACTCTGATGGTTCAACTCTCTGGTACTACACTGAATCGTTGGTGATGATCTCTCAGCTATGAGTTATCACTCACATACACACAGGCACTATTGCCTCAGTAATGTCACTGACTCTGCGATTCAAGAGTATGAACTGAAGGCACAGTTACACGACTCGTCTCACAAGCTTTCCAACGGTACCAAGCTTGTTCAAAATGGTTACACACAGACGAAGTGATAGGAAATACAAAACTACAGCTACTTATCTGTCTACACTAGCTAGAAGCAGAAGAGTACAAGTGTTGGCACAGTCCGGTCTCCTTGTGTCTTCACAGGATCTTCCGGACACCACTCGATGATCTCCGATCATCGGCAGACCGAGGTTGGCGGATGCCCAGCGCCCTCGGTGCGATCCACGGACGAGGTCGTCCGGATCTGCGGTAGCTTCTTCATGACCATCGATCTGGCTCAGGAATTTGTCTCACGATGATGGACTGACCGCACCTCTCGATTCAGCGACGGCGCCGATCAATCCAACTGCCCTCGCAGGATGCCTGACCACAGGATCCATCTTTAGAAAGAGGAATATCTTCCGCGTTTCCTTGTTCCTTGCCACGTCAGCAGCCTCGGAGTCGAGAGGAGCTCACGCTTGCACTCTCGCCTCATCTGCTAGACCACACATCTTGTTGGTCCAAAGACTGCCCAAATATATGGCTTCCGGTAGATTTATTCTATCAGCTCTCCAGAGCTCCAATAGGATGAGTAGAGAAAGTAGGGCCGCGGATGGATGGATCAGTGGGACGCCTAAAGAGGCCTGCCCACAGCCATACCATTCCCGGCCATGTAGGATAGACAGGAGGGTCGAGAGAGAGAGATGGGGATCTCTCTCTCGGCCCTCTTGTTTTTCCTTTTTGTTGATGTTGTGCCGAGCCCAATAGATCATTGGATCGAGATAATCTGACGGCTGTCCTTTTTCCAACATCCCCCCCCCTTGTCGATCCAGCGCTGATGAAGTTGGAGCCGACATGTGGAAAAAGAAAGAAGCCCCCCCCCGTGAGAATAGAGCCGGGAGGATGGGGGCGACAGAAAAAAAGGAGACAGGGCAAGGCACGGGAATGCTCGGCAAAAGAAATCCCCCCCCCCCCCCCCCCCCCCCCCCCCCCCCC
>SZWC01006725.1:25750-41433 GCA_023375785.1 Penium margaritaceum | reverse complement strand
CAACCGAGCCTCGCGGAGAGAGAAAAGAGAGAAGTCCGGAGCAGCAAGACGCAGGGTGTACAGTGGGCCGGTGAGAACTTTGTAGCCCGGGCAGCGCCCCGACGGCTGAGAAATTAGACGGGTCCCAACAGCACACCCTGCCCGGACTTGGGGGAGGGGGCCGCCTCCTGCGCATCCGGCTCGCAGGGTGAGCTTGACAGGGGCAGCCCACCCATGGGGGTCAGAAAGAGATGAAGAAACGAGCAGGATATAATGGGAGAGAAATTGCAGTTTGGAGCGGCGTGGCTCCAGCGTCGAACAAGCCAGGGGGAGAGGGCGTTGGCGTTATGTGAGGACCGAGGCACGAGAGGAAAGAAAAGCGCAAGGAGATAGAGAACAGCGGCAGGCAGAAGCAAAAGGAGGTGGGGAAAACGGTCGCACGCAACCCGCATCCATGCCAACGCCTCATGTGGGGGGCACGGAAACGGGAAGCGACGACGGTTCCACCGAGGACAATCTCCGTCCGTCCCAACGCCTCATACGGGGGGGACGGAAAGAGAGAGCCGGGAATGAGCGGCAGCGGGGAGGAACCGAGGAGGAAGAAGACAGCGCCGATGAGGGTCAGGACGAGGAGAGAATACCCAAGCGAGTGTAGTGATGAGTGTGACAATCGGCAGAGAGAGCTTTGGTGAAGATGTTAGCATTTTGATCGGCAGTGGGGAGGTAATGCATGACAACTTCGCCCTCCGCAACAGCATCGCAAACGTAGTGGTACTGCCGACGAACGTGCTTGGTGCGGTCATGGAGAACTGGATCCTCGGAGAGAGCGATAGCCCCTTCGTTATCACAGTGGATGGGCGTAGGCTCGAGTTGATCAAGGCCAAGCTCCCTCGGAAGCATACGAAGCCAGACCGGCTCTCTTGTGCATTCGCTTTTTGCGATGTATTCAGCTTCCGTAGAAGAGAGAGCGACCACAGATTGCTTCTTGCTGCGCCAGCTGACGGGTCCACCGCTGAGGAGGAAAACATACCCAGAGGTGGAGCGGCTGGTGGTGTGATCACCAGAGAGATCAGCATCACAGAAGCCCTGGAGAACATTGTTTCCAGAGGAGTAGCGGATAGCAAGAGAAGCAGACCCGCGGAGATAGCGAATACTACGCTTGGCGGCTACGATGTGAGCAGCAGTAGGGCGCTGACAGCCTTGACTGAGGAGGCCAACAGCAAATGAGAGGTCAGGTCTTGTAGCCACAGAAGAGTACATCAGGGAACCCACCATGCGCAGGAAAGCTTGGGCATCTTCCAAGGAGGCCAAGGGTGTGGCTGCTGTGACTGGTTTGGTAAGACCATGATCCTTGGAGAGTGGGGTGGTTTGGGGAGTGGATGTACCAAGCCCGAACTTGTCAGCCACACGTTGAGCATAAGTGGCCTGGGTTAGCATTACTTGACCGTGCAGGATGTCATGAGTGATTTGAATCCCAAGGTAGTACTTGAGAGGCCCCATGTCAGTCATCTCAAAACGGCGAGAAAGCTGCTGTTTGAGGGTATCCAGAACATAGAGGGACGGTCCAAACAGAATAAGGTCGTTCACGTAGAGAATAACGCCGAGAAGGTTGGACCCTCCGCGGAAGTACACAGAGTGGTCAGAGTGCAGGCGTTGGAGACCTTGGACCAAAAAGAACTCGTGGATTTTCAGGTTCCACTGTCGTGGAGCTTGCTTCAGCCCATACAGAGACTTGTTGAGTTTGCAGACATGATCGGGGTGATCTGGGGATATGAAACCTTCTGGTTGGGTCATGTAGATGACTTCTTTGAGATCACCGTTGAGGAAGGCACTTTTGACGTCCATTTGATGGAGATGCCATTTGTTGTTAGCAGCCAGAGAGAGGATCACCCTGATGGATGAGTACTTGGCCACCGGTGCAAAAGTGTCTTGGTAGTTCACTCCAAGGACTTGGCTGAANTCACCGTTGAGGAAGGCACTTTTGACGTCCATTTGATGGAGATGCCATTTGTTGTTAGCAGCCAGAGAGAGGATCACCCTGATGGATGAGTACTTGGCCACTGGTGCAAAAGTGTCTTGGTAGTTCACTCCAAGGACTTGGCTGAAACCTTGTGCAACGAGGCGTGCCTTGTGGCAATCAGGTGTACCTGCACTGGTCAGCTTGGTCTTGAACACCCACTTACATGTGACAATGGGCGTGTTGGGTGGTCGAGGAACCAGATCCCATGTGTGCTGTTTTTGAAGTTGAGAGAGCTCCTCTTGAGCTGCTTGGCGCCATTGGTCTGCATCTGGGCGACGCATAGCATCTTTGAAGCTGGTGGGATCCACCACTTGTGTGAGTAGTGCTGTGTGATCAAGGTCTTCGTCTGCGGAGAGCTCGGTTGTGGACAGAAAACCAAGCTGAAGGAATGTCGGAGGTCTGGTGAGTCTGGCTGACCGTCGTAGTCCTGATTGTGACGGGGTGCCGGAGACGACCTTCTGTGAGGCAGCGGGAGCATGACAATGTTCCTCTGGAACCACCGGAGGGAGAACACCAGCGTGGTTATCAGGTGTGAGATCGACAGAGAAGTTTTGCAGAGGTGGTGGTGTTGTCTCAATGTAGACAGTAGGCGTGACTGCTGGTGGTGTTGCGTCACGTGCACGGTTGAATTAACTTTTGTCGAAGATGGGTTGCCTGCTCTGAATCACACGTTTGGAGTCTGGATCCCAGAGTCGGTAGATGTCACGTGTCTCGTACCCAAGAAGGATACAGACTTTGGATCGTGGATCCAGCTTGGAGCGTTCTTCTGGACGGACCCAGGCATGCGCTGTGCATCCGAATATACGAATGTGTCCCAGATAAGGCTTGTTCCCGGTCCATGCTTCATAGGGTGTGGATGCACCTACAGGCAGCTCAGTTGTGGGGAGACGATTTTTGATGTATGCTGCGGTGTGGAGAGCTTCAGCCTAGAACGCGGATGAGAGGCCGGCTGTATGAAGCATAGTCCGGACTCTTTCAAGGAGGGTCTGATTCATCCTCTCTGCTTTGCCATTCTGTTGTGGAGTATATGGCACCGTGGTTTGGTGTTGAATGCCTATTTCATTGTAGAAGGCTTTGAGGTTGCGGTTGACAAACTCTGTCCCGTTGTCAGTTCGGATCTTCTTGACTGTCAGGCTGGTCTCGTTTTCAACCTGTCGAACCGAGGTTTTAATCTCTTCAATAGCGTCAGACTTGAAGCGAAGAATCCGGGTCCAGACCATATGCGTGTAGTCATTCAGGATAACGAGAAAATAGTGCTTGTTATAGAGAGAGCCTTCCTTGATGTAGCAGAGATCCATGTGCACAAGTTCCAGACACTCTTGCGTCCGATGTGACGGAAGTGAGAGAAAAAGGCGCTCGATGTTGTTTGCCGGTGATGCAACCTTCACACATGGGTGCTTCTCTGTCTTGCAATAGGCTTTCTGGTAGATCGTAAGCAACTGAATCTGCAGCCATTTTGGTTAGAGTGGGATAGCTGACATGTGCCAGCCGCTTGTGCCAAAGTTCTGTCATGGTTGACAGAGTTGTTGTTTTAGCCGATGTAGGTGAAGAGGCCACAAACGCCATCTCTTGTGTTTCTGGGTGTCTTGAGGGTTTGCTGGTGTCAAGGACAGTCAGATTGCCCATTCGAGTAGCCACTGCTGCCAGTTGGGATGTCTGGTTGTACACCTTGCAGTTCTTATCAGTGTCAAACACAACTTTGAAGCCTTTGTCGTTGAGCTTTGTAACTGAGAGAAGATTGGCTGCAAGGTCTGGCACATAGAGTACATCCTCGAAGGTCCTTATGGCTGGTTTGCCATTGCATTTGATGCCAACCTTGACTGTCCCTTGCCCGTAGGCAGGGATAGTCCTCCCATCACCAAGGCGGACTTCTCGTGGTGTCAGGAAATGCTTGAAGTTGATAAACCAGTCCGTCTTGCAGATCATATGTTTTGTACAGCCAGAGTCCATGATCCATGCCAGAATGCCAGCAGCCAGAAGAAGGGCACTGTCGATGGAGCACATGGCCAGCTCTTCAGTCACAAATTCTTCTTCTGTCAGGGTGTGATGTGTTGTTTCTTCTGTTGCTGAACCATAGATGGGATGCTCTGGCTGTGAGGCTGACATGTCTTTGTCAGGCAGGATTGGTCCTTCAGATAGAAGATTCAGCTGAAAATTGTCTTCTTTGTCTGATGATTCCTGTGCTTTGGTGGATCCTGTAAGAAAAGCAGCCACGGTGGACATGTAAGTGGTCAGCATTGCTTGATGGGGTCGGCGAGCTCCATAATGGCGAGCGAAGTGTGGGCGTCGTTTAGGGCAGTCCACGGCAATATGTCCCTTCTGCTTGCATGTCCAGCACACTCGATCAGTTGGTGGAACAAAGCCCCATGGTGAATGCGGGGTTGGTTGATCTCTGCTGTTGAAATGTGTAAGAGATCCCTGACTGCCGTTTCCATAAGCTCCAAATTTCTTTGTCCTTTGTCCTTGGTATTTGGTCACAAGGCCGGTTTCACCTCCGTTGTCCTTGACATACTGTTCTTCAACCATCATGAGTTCTTTGACAGCCTTCTCCAGAGTCAGAGAGTATGGTTGACTTCCAAGTGGTGCTGCTGCTGCTATTGCGGGTGCTGCTTCAGCGGCGGCACCAGGTGCCCCACCTGCGGCTCTTCCTTGTGCTCCAATAGCTTGCTGTAATGTTGTCCGGAGTTCAGCAAGTTGAGCATCAAAGGTCTTCCCCTGTTTCTGAAAAGTCTGAAGTCGGTTGATAGTGTCTTTGAATCTGGCAGGTAGTCCACGAAAGAGAGTTAGTACTAGAACTCTTTCAGAGATGACTTCTCCCATCGATGAAATACGGCTGGCCAGGTGTTTGAGGTGCGACACATGGTCTTCCAGACATGTTCCTTCTTCTATTTGCCGAGTATGAAACTCTGTCAGTAGACTTCCCAACTCAACATCGCTCGTCCTTTCATAGCGACTCTTCAGGGCCTTCCAGGCTTTCCTTGGACAGTTGGTTGAATTGTTTTCTCTGATGATAAACTTGAGTCACTCTGTTAGATTTAGTGCCAGAATTGAGAAGGCCTGATCACAACGCCGCTTCCAGCTGACTTGTTCTTCAGGTGAGGCTCCTGCAGGTAATGTGTCTGTGGGAGGATTGCAGACGATGCCCCATAGGCCTTTGTTTAGAAACATCATCTCAATGTTGAAAGCAAAGGTATGGTAGTCATCGCCGTCAAACGGCGCCACTTTGAAGTGATCTCCATTGTTGATTGTTGCCGCCATAGTTGCGTAGATCTGAAGATGTCACCTGCTCTGATACCAAATGTTGGATTTTTACATAACAGAATCTCTAGAGATCTTCAGCTGAGGTTCTCTGATGGTTCAACTCTCTGGTACTACACTGAATCGTTGGTGATGATCTCTCAGCTATGAGTTATCACTCACATACACACAGGCACTCTTGCCTCAGTAATTTCACTAACTGTGTGATTCAAGAGTATGAACTGAAGGCACAGTTACACGACTCGTCTCACAAGCTTTCCAACGGTACCAAGCTTGTTCAAAATGGTTACACACAGACGAAGTGATAGGAAATACAAAACTACAGCTACTTATCTGTCTACACTAGCTAGAAGCAGAAAAGTACAAGTGTTGGCACAGTCCGGTCTCCTTGTGTCTTCACAGGATCTTCTGGACACCGCTCGATGATCTCCGATCATCGGCAGACCGAGGTTGGCGGATGCCCAGCGCCCTCGGTGCGATCCACGGACGAGNAGTAATGTCACTGACTGTGCGATTCAAGAGTATGAACTGAAGGCACAGTTACACGACTCGTCTCACAAGCTTTCCAACGGTACCAAGCTTGTTCAAAATGGTTACACACAGACGAAGTAATAGGAAATACAAACCTACAGCTACTTATCTGTCTACACTAGCTAGAAGCAGAAAAGTACAAGTGTTGGCACAGTCCGGTCTCCTTGTGTCTTCACAGGATCTTCTGGACACCGCTCGATGATCTCCGATCATCGGCAGACCGAGGTTGGCGGATGCCCAGCGCCCTCGGTGCGATCCACGGACGAGATCGTCTGGATCTGCGGTAGCTTCTTCATGACCATCAATCTGGCTCAGGCATTTGTCTCACGATGATGGACTGACCGCACCTCTCGATTCAGCGACGGCGCCGATCAATCCAACTGCCCTTGCAGGATGCCTGACCACAGGATCCATCTTTAGAAAGAGGAATATCTTCCGTGTTTCCTTGTTCTTTGCCACGTCAGGAGCCTCGGAGTCGAGAGGAGCTCACGCTTGCACTCTCGCCTCATCTGCTAGACCACATCTTGTTGGTCCAAAAACTGCCCAAATGTATGGCTTCCGGTAGAGTTATTCTATCAGCTCTCCAGAGCTCCAATAGGATGAGTAGAGAAAGTAGGGCCGCGGATGGGTGGATCAGTGGGACGACTAAAGAGGCCTGCCCACAGCCATACCATGCCCCGCCATGTAGGATAGACAGGAGGGTCGAGAGAGAGATGAGGATCTCTCTCTCGGCCCTCTTGTTTTCCCTTTTTGTTGATGTTGTGCCGAGCCCAGTAGATCATTTGATCGAGATAATCTAACGCCTGTCCTTTTTCCAACAAGGGGGAAGGTGTGCAGCAATCTCTTCTAGGGTCCAGCCGCGAACCTGACGTCGACAAAGTCGCTAAAAGACGCGGAGTACCAGGTGTGGAAGACGCCACAAGAGGTGTGGAGCAAGAGGAAGCCAACCATGGCTCACCTCTGCACATTGGGCTGTGTTGTACATGCTGTTGTGCAGGCACGGGAGGGGCGGGGCAAGCTGTACCTGCAGACTCGTCGGTGCATCTTCGCCAGGTACGAGAGCGGGAGCAAGGCATACCGGCTCTTTGACCCGCGGAGGCAGTAGGTCGTGAAGATTCACGACGTCACGTTCAACCAGGACAACCGTTAGACGGACAAGGACGCGGGTCTCTCCAAGCATGGGGAGTGGCTGCCACTCCTTGAGGGGGAGCGGCTCCAACCGGCGAGAACCATCCGGGCGATGGGGAAGCGGCTGATTTGAATTCAGGCAAGTCAGACAATGAGTCCAAAGCGCCTGCAGCAGTGGAGCTGAAGGAAGAGGTGGGTAGTCAACCCGCATCTCCACGGTCCCCAAGAGAGGGGGAGCAGGCCAGCGGTGGGAGTGGCACCGTGAGGGGGCAGCAGTAGCAGCAGAAGCGGCGGCAGCAGCAGCAGCAGCCTCAATAGCAGCAGCCTCGGAGAAGCGGACGTGTAAGGAGGTCGGCAAAGAGGTACGATGCGGCGGAGGGCATCTGGACTGGGTTTTCTTGAGCATTCTTTGTGCAAGAGGAGCCGGAGACCGTCAAGGAGGCGTTGTAGTGGAAGGATGGGGCTGAGTGGACGGGAGCTATAAAATCTGAGCTCGCCTCCCATGAAGAGAACGGCACTTGGCAGCTGATTGACAGGCCGGAGGTTGTGAAAATCACTCGCTTTAAGTGGATCTTCAAGAAGAAGCTCACCGAGGAGGAGAAGGTAGAGTGGTACAAGGCGGAGCTGGTCGCAAAGGGGTACGTCCAACAGAAGGGTGAACACTACGATGAAACCTTTGCACCGGTGGTGAAGTTTGCCTCCATCCGCTCCATCCTCTGAATGGTGATGGCACGTGACTACAAAGTCCATCAAATGGATGTGAGAACCGCATTCCTCAATGACGACCTGCACAAGGAGGTCTACATGGAGGTGCCGGAGGAAGTGGATGCGTCGCCGGGGAAGGTGTGCCGGCTTCACAAGGCGTTGTACAAGCCGAAGCAAGCGCCACTCATGTGGTACCTGAAATGGACAGCTTCATGACCAAGCTTGGCTTCGAGCGCTGTGAGGCGGATCACAGCGTGTACGTGTGGAAGCAGCCGTGGTTGCACCAGATCGTGGTTCTTTACGTGGATGATCTCATCCGCGTGCCATCGTATATGGAGGAATTGGTGAACCTGAAGCGGCAGCTGGGCAGTCGGTTCAAATGACTGACATGGACGAGCTCGAATAATACCTCGGCGTCACCATCAAGAGGGACCGCAAGGCACGCATGCTCAAGATGGGGCAGGTAAAGTTCGTGCAAGAGGTGCTCTACCACTACAACATGGAGGAGTACCACGGCACACCCATGAATACCACATGTGAGCTGACCTCGAGCATGGGCCCGAGCACGGATGAGGAAAAGGAGGAGATGGCAGGTGTGCCATACCAGTCTGCAGTGGGGAGCATCATGTACGCCATGGTGGCAACGCGGCCCGACCTGGCCTTTGTGGAGGGTCAAGTGAGCCGCTATGTTGCAGACCCTGGGCCGCTGCATTGGCAAACGGTAAATCGGATCCTCCAATATCGCAATGCGACAAAACAGCCGCGGCTCATTTTTGGAGGGGGAGCGCGTGACGACTCCCTCGCGTTGGTTGGCTGCTCCAATACAGGCTGGGCTGGTGATGTGGATGACAGAAAATCAATGTCGGGATACATGTTTGTGCTTGGTGATGCAGTAATTTCATGGGCAAGCATGAAGCAGGGTTGTGTGGCACTTTCCAGCACCAAAGCGAAGTACATCGCGCTCACAGAAGCCGCAAAGGATGCGGTTTGGCTGCGGTGGCTGCGAAAGGAGATTAGAGTGCCACAAAGGAAGCCGGCGGTACTCAATGTAGACAACATGAGTGCCATCAGCCTAACACGGAACCCGTTGCTACACAGGAGGACCAAGCACATCGAGATCTGGCATCACTACGCGCGGGACTTGGTGGCGAATGGAGATGCTGCTATTGTGCATCGTAGCACTAAGCGCATGCTTGTTGATGCCATGCCCAAGGTACAGCCCAACGACAGGCAAGGTGCAAGCTGCATGGAGACTGGTCTGCACTGTGAGGCTTAAAAAGGCTACAGGTTCCAAGGACAGGGCATCAAGGCTGCGGTGCAAGAGGGAGATTGTTGACATGATGTGCCCCTTGCCATGAGTGCCGCTAATCGTACTCCCTGGTTCGACCACAAGGGAGTGGTTTAACGCCTCATCTGACTTTAGATTTGGATTCCTTGGAATTGTCCATACAACATCGAGCTTTGAACCGTTCAATTTCAGTGAGTATTCAAAACATTAGCCTATCCCGAAGTTCGGGTGTTTGGTGGGTGGAATCTGGTACCCGCCATGGGTGGCGGGATAATCCATGGCCAATGATCCGAGTTTGTCTCCAACAAGCTCCAAATGCAACTGGGCCGTGAATAAAGTTACTAGAGGGACTTCCTTGATCAGGGTGACCTTCACCTTGACTTCTGGACGAGGAAAGGTGCTTCGATGGGTCATCGTCGAAGCGCCTCCTGTTGCCTAGCGTACAAGGCAAAGTGGGCGGCTCCACCAAGGGTTACTTCGACGGCTGTAGCAGGGGCTCTACTGCTCCGATTCGGGCGTACTTGGATGCGTTGGGGGGCTTACATCACAGGTTATAAGTATCTAGTATAGTATCACTACTCTAAGTAACAAAACATATTTTGATTCAGTTCCACTGAATGCAACATGTTCTGCCCACTCACATCCATGATCCTTGTGCTCCACACTCTTCACCATTGGTGCCCATTGGCTGCCCCAAAACATTGGAAGTGTGCATCAGTGAAAGCTAGGCATGCTTGAGGGTGCCTCCATACCCACTAGTGCCAACATGTTCCACCGTTCTCTGGCTTGCTCTACCGTTCTCTGGCTTACTTTACCTTTCTCTGGCTTGCTCCACATTTCTCTGGCTTGCTCTACCTTTCTATGGCTTGCTCCACTGTTCTCTGGCTTGCTCCACCTTTCTCTGGCTTGCTCCACCGTTCTCTGGCTTGCTCCACCATTCTCTGGCTTGCTCAACTGTTCTCTGGCTTGCTCCACCGTTCTCTAGCTTGCTCCACCATTCTCTGGCTTGCTCCACCTTTTCTCTCGCATGCTCCACTGTTCTCTGTCTTGCTCAACCATTCTCTGGCTTGCTCCACCGTTCTCTGGCTTGATCCACCGTTCCTTGACTTGCTCCACCATTCTCTGGCCTGCTCCACTGTTCTCTGACTAGCTCCACCTTTCTCTGCCTTGCTCCACCTTTCTTTGGCTTGTTCCATCTTTTTCTGGCTTGCTTCACCTTTCTCTGGCCTGCTCCACCTTTCTCTAGCTTGCTCCACCGTTCTCTTCCTTGCTCCACCGTTCTCTGACATGCTCCACCGTTCTCTGGCTTGCTCTACCTTTCTGTGGCTTGCTCCACCTTTCTCTGGCTTGCTCTACTGTTCTCTTGCTTGCTCCACCGTTCTCTGACTTGCTCCACTGTTCTCTGGCTTGCTCCACCGTTTTCAGGCTTGCTACACCGTTCTCTGACTTGCTCCACCTTTATCTGGCATGCTCCACCTTTCTTTGGCTTGCTCTGCCTTTCTCTGGCTTGCTTCACCTTTCTCTTGCCTGCTCCACCTTTCTCTGCCTTGCTCCACTGTTCTCTTGCTTGCTCCAACGTTCTCTGGCTTGCTTCACCATTCTTTGGCCTGCTCCACCACTCTCTCGCTTGCTTTGCCGTTCTCTAGCTTGCTCCACCGTTCTCTGGCTTGCACCACCTTTCTCTTGCTTGCTCCACCTTTCTCTGGCTTGCTCCACCTTTCTCTGGCTAGCTTCATCTTTCTCTGGCCTGCTCCACCTTTCTCTGGCTTGCTCTACCGTTCTCTTGCTTGCTCCACCGTTCTCTGACTTGCTCTACCGTTCTCTGGCTTGCTCCATCTTTCTCTGGCTTGCTCCACCTTTCTCTGCCTTGCTCCACCATTCTCTGGCTTGCTCCACCGTTCTCTAGCTTGCTCCACCGTTCTCTGGCTTGCACCACCTTTCTCTTGCTTGCTCCACCTTTCTCTGGCTTGCTCCACCTTTCTCTGGCTAGCTTCATCTTTCTCTGGCCTGGTCCACCTTTCTCTGGCTTGCTCCACCATTCTCTTGCTTGCTCGACCATTCTCTAACCTTCTCCACCGTTCTCTGGCTTGCTCCATCTTTCTCTGGCTTGCTCCAGCTTTCTCTGGATTGCTCCACCGTTCTCTTGCTTGCTCCATCGTTCTCTGGATTTTCCCACCATGCTTTGGCTTTCTCAACCATTCTCTAGCTTGCTCCACTATTCTCTTGCTTGCTCAACTGTTCTCTAGCTTGTTTGCCGTTCTCTGGCTTACTCTGCAATTTTATGCCTTGCTCCACCGTTATCAGGCTTGCTCCACCACTCTTTTGGCTTGCTTCAGCATTCTCTGGCTTGCACCACTGTTCTCTGGCTTGATCTACCGTTCTCTGGCTTGCTCCACCGTTCTCTGGCTTGCTCCACCTTTCCATGGCTTGCTTCAAAATTCTTTAGCTTGCTCCACCTTTCTCTGGATTGCTTCACCTTTCTCAGGCTTGCTCTACTTTTCTCAGGTTTGCTCCACCTTTCTCTGGCTTGCTGCACTGTTCTATGTCTTGCTCCACCTTTCTCTGGCTTACTCCATCTTTCTATGGCTTGCTCAACCTTTCACTAGCTTGCTCCATCTTTCTCTGGCTTGTTACACCTTTCCATAGCTTGCTCCACCTTTCTCTGGCTTGCTGCACCTTTCTTTAGCCTACTCCACTGTTCTTTAGCTTGCTCCACCTTTCACTGGCTTGCTCTACCTTTGTATCGCTTGCTCAAACTTTCTTTGGCTTGCCCCACCTTTCTCTGTCTTGCTCCACTTTTGTCTGTCTTGGTCCACCTTTCTCTGGCTTTTTTCACCGTTCTCTAGCTTGCTCCACCATTCTCTGGCTTGCTCCACCTTTCTATGGCTTGCTCCACCGTTCTCGGACTTGCTCCACCTTCCTCTGGCTTGCTCCACCGTTCTCTTGCTTTCTCCACCGTTCTCTGGCTAGCTCCACCGTTCTCTCGCTCGCTCCACCTTTCTCTGGCTTGGTCCACCGTTCTCTTGCTTGCTCCACGCTTCTAAGGCTTGCTCCACCATTCTCCAACTTGCTCCACCGTTCTCTGACTTGCTCTACCGTTCTCTGGCTTGCTCTACCTTTCTCTGGCTTGCTCCAGCTTTCTCTGGCTTGCTGCACCTTTCTATGGCTTGCTCCACTGTTCTCTAGCTTGCTCAACCTTTCTTTTGCTTGCTGCACTGTTCTCTGGCTTGCTCAACTGTTCTCTGGCTTGCTCAACCATTCTCTGGCTTGCTCCAACGTTCTCTGGCTTGCTCCAAAGCTCCCTGACTTGCTCCGCCGTTCTCTGGCTTGCTCCACCGTTCTCTGACTTGCTCCACGTTTCTCTGCCTTGCTCCACCTTTCTCTGGCTTGCTCCACCTTTCTCTGGCTTGCTTCACCTTTCTCTGGACTGCTCCACCTTTCTCTAGCTTGCTCCACTCTTCTCTTCCTTGCTCCACCGTTTTCTGACTTGCTCCACTGGTCTCTGGCTTGCTCCACCTTTCTATGGCTTGCTCCACCTTTCTTTGGCTTGCTCTACTGTACTCTTGCTTGCTCCACCGTTCCTGGCTTGCTCCACTGTTCTCTGGCTTGCTCTACCGTTCTCTGGCTAGCTCCACCGTTCTCTCGCTCGCTCCACCTTTCTCTGGCTTGCGCCACCATTCTCTGGCCTGGTCCACCGTTCACTGGCTTGCTCCACCGTTCTCTAGCTTGCTCAACCTTCCTCTGGCTTGCTCCACTGTTCTCTGGCTTGCTCTACCGTTCTCTGGCTAGCTCCACCGTTCTCTCGCTCGCTCCACCTTTCTCTGGCTTGCTCCATCGTTCTCTGCTTGCTCCACCCCTCTCTGGCTTGCTCCACCGTTCTTTGGCTTGCTCCACCGTTCTCTGGCTTGCTCTGCCGTTCTCTGGCTAGCTCCATTGTTCTCTGGCTTGCACCACCTTTCTCTGCCTTGCTCCACCGTTCTCTGGCTTGCTCCACCTTTCTCTGGCTTGCGTCATCATTCTCCGGCCTGGTCCACCTTTCACTGGCTTGCTCCAACATTCTCTTGCATGCTCCACCACTATCTGACCTTCTCCACCGTTCTCTGGCTTGCTCCATCTTTCTCTGGCTTGCTCCGGCTTTCTCTGGCTTGCTCCACCGTTCTCTTGCTTGCTCCACCGTTCTCTGGCTTTCTCCACTGTTCTTTGGCTTGCTCCACCATTCTCTAGCATGCTCCACCGTTCTGTGGCTTGCTCAACTGTTCTCTAGCTTGCTTGCTGTTCTCTGGCTAGCTCCACAATTCTATGCCTTGATCCACCGTTATCTAGCTTGCTCCACCGCTCTTTGGCTTGCTTCACCGTTCTCCGCCTTGCACCACTGTTCTCTGGCTTGCTCCACCATTCTTTGGCTTGGTCCACCGTTCTCTGGCTTGCTCCACCTTTCCATGGATTGCTTCACAGCTCTTTAGCTTGCTCCACCTTTCTCTGGCTTGCTCCACCTTTCTGTTGCTTGCTCCACTTTTCTCAGGTTTGCTCCACTTTTCTCAGGTTTGCTCTACATTTCTCTGGCTTGCTCCGCTGTTCTCTGTCTTGCTCCACCTTTCTTTGGCTTACTCCATCTTTCCATGGCGTGCTCTACCTTTCACTGGCTTGCTCCATCTTTCTCTCGCTTGCTCCACCTTTCTCTGGCTTGCTCCACCTTTCTCAGGCTTGCTCCACCTTTCTTTAGCTTACTCCACCGTTCTTTCGCTTGCTCCACCTTTCATTGGCTTGCTCCACCTTTGTAAGGCTTGCTCCACCTTTCTTTGGCTTACGCCACCTTTTTATGTCTTGCTCCACCTTTGTCTGGCTTGGTCCACCTTACTCTGGCTTACTCCACCATTCTCTGGCTTGCTCCACCATTCTCTGGCTTGCTCCACCTTTCTCTGGCTTGCTCCACCGTTCTCTGGCTTGATCCACCTTCCTTTGGCTTACTCCACCTTTCTTTGGCTTGCTCCACCGTTCTCTGGCTTACTCCACCTTTCTCTGGCTTGCTCCACCGTTCTCTGGATTCCTCCACCGTTCTCTAGCTTGCTCAACCTTCCTCTGGCTTGCTCCACTGTTCTCTTGCTTTCTCCACCGTTCTCTGGCTTGCTCCACCGTTCTCTTGCTTGCTCCACTGTTCTTTGGCTTCCTCCACCTGTCTCTGGCTTGCTCCACCAGTATCTGGACTGCTCCACCGTTCTCTGGATTGCTCCACCTTTCTCTGGCTTGCTCCACGGTTCTCTGGCTTGCTCCATCGTTCTCTGGCTTGCTCCACCGTTCTCTGGCTTGCTCCATCATTCTCTGGCTTGTTCCACCTTTCTCTGGCTTGATTCACCTTTCTCAGGCTTGCTCCACCTTTCTTTGGCTTGTTTCACCTTTCTCTGGCCTGCTTGACCTTTCTCTTCCTTGCTCCACCGTTCTCTTGCTTGTTTCACCGTTCTCTGACATGCTCCACCGTTCTCTGGCTTGCTCCACCTTTTTCTGGCTTGCTTCACCTTTCCCTGGCTTGCTCCACTGTTCTCTTGCTTGCTCCACTATTTTCTGGCTTGCTCCACCATCCCCTGGCTTGCCCTAATGTTCTCTAACTTGCTCCACCGTTCTCTGGCTTGCTCCTCCTTTCTCTGGCTTGCTCCACCGTTCTCTGGCTTACTCCACAATTCTCTGGCTTGCTCCACCCTTCTCTGACTTGCTCCACTGTTCTCTGGCTTGATCTACCGTTCTCTAGCTTGCACCACCTTTCTCTGGCTTGGTCCACCGTTCTCTGGCTTGCTCCACCATTCTATGGCTAGCCCTACCATCTTCTAGCTTACTCCACCGTTCTATGGCTTGCTCCACCTTTGTCTGGCTTACTCCACCGTTCTCTGGCTACCTCCACCATTTTCTGGTTTGCTCAACTGTTCTCTGGCTTGCTCCACCTTTCTCTGGATTGATCCATTGTTCTCTGGCTTGTTCCACCGTTCTCTTGCTTGCTCCACCTTTTTCTGGCTTGCTCCACCATTCTTTGGCCTGCTCCACCGTTCTCTGGCTTGTTCCACCGTTCTCTGGCTTTCTCCACCGTTCTCTAGTTTGCTCCACCGCTCTGTGGCTTACTCCACCGTTTTCTGGCTTGCTCCACCTTTCTTCCACTTGCTCCACCGTTCTGTGACTTGCTCCACCGTCCTCTGGCTTGCTCCACCTTTCTGTGGCTTGCTCCACCGTTCTTTGGCTTGCTCCACTGTTTTCTGGCTTGCTCCATCGTTCTCTGGCTTGCTCCAAATTTCCCAGGCTTGCTCCACTGTTCTCTTGCTTGCTCCACTGCTCTCCGGCTTTCTCCATTGTTCTCTGGCTTGCTCCACTGACCTATGGCTTGCTCCACCGTTCTCTGGCTTGCTCCACCATTCTCTGGCTTGCTCCACCTTTCTCTGGCTTGCTCCACCGTTCTCATGCTCGCTCCACCGATCTTTGACTTACTCCACCTTTCTCTGGCTTCCTCTACCGTGATCTGGCTTGCTCCACCTTTCCCTTGCTTGCGCCACCTTTCTCTCGCTTGCTCCACCTTTCTTTGGTTTGCTCCACCGTTCTCTGGCTTGCTCCACCTTTCTCTGGCATGTTCCACCGTTCTCTGGCTTGCTCCACCGTTCTCTGGCATGCTCCACTGTTCTCTTTCTTGCTCCACCGTTCTCTTGCTTGCTCCACCATTCTCTGGCTTGCTCCACCGTTCTTTGGTTTTCTCCACCGTTCTCTTGCTTGCTCCACCGTTCTCTAGCTTGCTCCACC
>SZWC01006725.1:7671-25678 GCA_023375785.1 Penium margaritaceum | reverse complement strand
GCTTGCTCCACCATTCTCTGGCTTGCTCCACCGTTCTTTGGTTTTCTCCACCGTTCTCTTGCTTGCTCCACCGTTCTCTAGCTTGCTCCACCGTTCTCTGGCTTGCTCCACCTTTCTCTGCCTTTTGTTTACCTTTCTCTGGCTTGCTCCACCTTTCTTTGGCTTACTTCACCTTTCCCTGGCCTGCACCACCTTTCTCTAGCTTGCTCCACCTATCTCTTCCTTGCTCTACCGTTTTCTGACTTGCTCCACCGTTCTCCGGCCTGCTCCACCATTCTCTTGCTTACTCAACCGTTCTCTGACTTTCCCACCTTTCTTTGGCTTGTTCCACCTTTCTCTGGTTTCCTCCGCCTTTCTCTGGCTTCCTCTGCCTTTCTTCGGCTTGCTTCACCTTTCCCTTGCCTGCTCCACCTCTCTCTGGCTTGCTCCACTGTTCTCTTGCTTGCTCCACCGTTCTTTGGCTTGCTCCATTGTTCTTTGGCTTGCTCCACCATTCTCTGGCTTTCTCCACCTTTCTCTGGCTCGCTCCACCTTTATCTGGCCTGCTTCACCTTTCTCTGACCTGGTCCACCTTTACCTGGCTTGCTGTACCATTCTCTTGCTAAATCCAGCATTCTCTAACCTTCTCTTCCATTCTCTGGTTTGCTCCATCTTTCTCCGGCTTGCTCCACTCTTCTCTGGCTTGCTCTGCCGTTCTCTTGCTTGCTCCACCGTTCTCTGGCTTGCTCCACCGTTCTTTGGCTTGCTTCACCATTCTCTAGCTTGCTCCACTATTCTCTGGCTGGCTCAACTGTTCTCTAGCTTGGTTACCGTTCTCTGGCTTACTCCACAATTCTTTGCCTTGCTCCACCCTCATCTGGCTTGCTCCAATGCTCTTTGGCTTGCTCCACCGTTCTCTGGATTGCTCGACCTTTCTCTGGCTTGCTCCACTGTTCTCTGGCTTGCTCCACCGTTCTTTGGCTTGCCCCACCTTTCTGTGGCTTGCTCCTTTTTTCTCAGGTTTGCTCCACCTTTCTCTGGATTGTTCCACTGTTCTTTCTCTTGCTGCACCTTTTTCTAGCTTACTCCATCTTTCTATGACTTGCTCCACCTTTCACTGGCTTGCTCCATCTTTCTCTGGCTTGCTCCGCCTTTCTCTGGATTGCTCCACCTTTTACTGGCTTGCTCCACCTTTGTATGGCTTGCTCCACCTTTCATTGGCTTGCTCCACCTTTCTCCGGCTTGCTCCACCTTTGCCTGGCTTGGTCCACCTTTCTATGTCTCACTCCACTGTTATCTGGCTTGCTCCACCATTCTCTGGCTTGCTCCACCTTTATCTGGCTTGCTCCACCATTCTCTGGCTAGCTCCATCTTCCCCTGGCTTGCTCCACCTTTCTTTGGCTTGATCCTATGTTCTCTGGCTTTGTCCACAGTTCTCTGGCTTGCTCCACCATTTTCTAGCTTGCTCCACCTTCCTCTGGCTTTCTCCACCATTCTCTGGCTTTCTCCACCGTTCTCTGGCTTACTCCACCGTTCTCTGGCTTGCTCTACCGTTCTCCAGCTTGCTCCACATTTCTCTGGTTTGCTCCACCGTTCTCTTGCTTGCTCCATCGTTCTTTGGCTTGCTCTACCGTTCTTTGGCTTGCTCCATTTCTCTCTGGCTTGCTCCACCGTTTTTTGGCTAGCTCGGTCCTTCTCTGCCTTGCTTCACCGTTCTCTTGCTTACTCGACCGTTCTCTGACTTGCTCCACCATTCTCTGGCTTGCTCCGCCTTTCTCTGGCTTACTCCACCTTTCTCTTGCTTGCTCCGCTGTTCTCTTCGTTGCTCCACCATTCTCTGGCTTGCTCCACTGTCCTCTGGCTTGCTCTAACATTCTCTAACTTGCTCCACTGTTCTCTAGCTTGCTCCACCGTTCTCTGGCTTGTTCCACCGTTCTCTGGCTTACTCCAAAATTCTCGGGCTTGCTCCACCGTTCTCTGACCTTCTCCACCATTCTCTTGCTTGCTTTACCGTTCTCTAGCTTGCACCACCGTTCTCTGGCTTGCTCCACCGTTCTCACACTTGCTCCACCATTCTCTGGCTTGATCCACCATTTTCTGGCTTGCTCCACCGTTCTCTGGCTTGCTCCACCTTTGTCTGGCTTGCTCCACCGTTCTCTGTCTACCTTCACCATTTTCTGGCTTGCTCCACCGTTCTCTGACTTGCTCCACCGTTCTCTGGCTTGATCCATTGTTCTATGATTTGCTCCACCATTCTCTTGCTTGCTCCACCTTTTTCTGGCCAACTGCACCGTTCTTTGGATTGCTCCATCGTTCTCTGGCTTCCTCCACCGTTTTCTGGCTTTCTCCACCGTTCTCTAGCTTGCTCCATGTTCTCTGGCTTGCTCCACCTTTCTTTTGCATGCTCCACCGTTCTCTGGCTTGCTCCACCGTTCCCTGGCTTGCTCCTCCTTTGCTTGCCCCACTGTTCTCTGGCTTGCTCCATCGTTCTCTGGCTTGCTCCACCTTTCTCTGGCTCGCTCCACCGTTCTCTTGCTTGCTCCACCGTTCTGTGGCTTGATCCATCGTTTTCTGGCTTGATCCACCGTTCTCTGGTTTACTCCACCGTTCTCTGGCTTGCTCCACCGTTCTCTGGCTTGCTCCACCTTTCTCTGGCTTGCTCCACCATTCTATGGCTTGCTCCACCGATCTCTGGCTTGCTCCGACTTTCTCTGGCTGCCTCCACTGTTCTCTAGCTTGCTCCCCCTTTCTCTGGCTTGCTCCACATTTCTCTGGCTTGCTCCACCTTTCTTCGGCTTGCTCCACCATTTGCTGGCTTGCTCCATCTTTCTCTGGCTTGCTTCACCGTTCTCTGGCTTGCTCCACCGTTCTCAGGCATGCTCCACCATTCTCTTGCTTGCTCCACCATTCTCCGGCTTGCTCTACCGTTCTCTGGCTTGCTCCACCTTTCTCTGGCTTGCCCCACCTTTCTCTGGATTGCTCAACCGTTCTCTGGCTTGCTCCACCATTCTCTGACTTGCTCCACCGTTGTCTAGCTTGCTCCACTGTTCTCTGGCTTGCTCTACCAATCTCTGGCTTGCTCCACCTTTCTCTGGCTTGCTCCACCGTTCTCTGGCTTGCTCCACCTTTCTCTGGATTGCTCAACCGTTCTCTGGCTTGCTCCACCATTCTCTGACTTGCTCCACCGTTGTCTAGCTTGCTCCACTGTTCTCTGGCTTGCTCTACCAATCTCTGGCTTGCTCCACCTTTCTCTGGCTTGCTCCACCTTTCTCTGGCTTGCTCCACCTTTCTCTGGCTTGCTCTACCTTTATGTGGCTTGCTCCAGTGTTCTCTTGCTTGCTTCACCGTTCTCTGCCTTGCTCCACCGTCCACTAGCTTGCTGCACCGTTCTCTAACTTGCTCCACCATTTTCTGGCTTGCTCCACTGTTCTCTGGCTTGGTCCACTGCTCTCTAGCTTACTCCACAATTCTCTGGCTTGCTCCATCATTCTCTAACTTGCTCCACCGTTCCCTGACTTGCTCCACTGTTCTCTAGCTTGCACCAACGTTCTCTTGCTTGCTCCACTGTTCTCTGGTTACTCCACAATTCTCTAGCTCGCTCCACCATTTTCTGGCTTGCTCCACCGTACTCTGGCTTGCTCCATCGTTCTCTGGCTTGCTCCATTGTTCTCTAGCTTGCTCCACCGTTCTCTGGCTTTCTCCATTGTTCTCTAGCTTTCTCCATCGTTCTCTTGCTTGTTCCACCTTTCTCTGGCTTTATCCACCATTTTTTGTCTTTCTCCACCATTCTCTGGCTTGCTCCATCATTACATGGTTTGGTCCACCGTTCTATATAAGGCTGTAAGCCAAAATCCGGGACTCGCAAGTCGGACTCGCAAATCCGAGTCCGGACCCAGACTCGCAAGTCCAAATCCAGGGTCCAGAACCGACCTGGACTCGCAAATCTCACCTTGACCTCCGACAACGAGACAACGACGACAATGAGGGGATCTTTGTTGATTACATGAATACAACTATGGGTCAAATTCATTTTCTACTAGTTACATGTTGAGTTCACATGACTTTAGAGTCACAAATTTCAAAAACACATTGATTGTAACCCTGTTTTATTAGATGGTGCACCAGACTCGCAATTCTTGCCCACTGGACTCGCAAATCCAGGAGACTAGACTCGCAAGTCTGGGACTCGCGAGTCCGAGTCTCAGACTCGCAAATCCGAGTCTGGCACTGGACTCGGACTCGCAAGTCAGGTTCCAGGCTCAGAATCGAGGTTCCAGACTCGCGAACACCCTTAGTTCTATAGCTTGTTCCACCGTTCTGTGGCTTGCTTCATCTTTCTCTGGCATGCTCCACTGTTCTCTCGCTTGCTCTACCGTTCTCTCGCTCGCTCCACCGTTCTTTACCTTGCTCCACCTTTCTCTGGCTTGCTCCACTGTTCTCAGGCTTGCTCCACCATTCTCTTGCTTGCTCCACCTTTCTCTGGCTTGCTCCACCTTTTTCTGGCTTGCTTCACCTTTCTCTGGCTTGCTCCACCGTTCTCAAGCTTGCTCAACCATTCCACCCTCATCTAGCTTGCTCCACCGCTCTTTGGCTAGCTTCACCGTTCCATGGCTTGCACCACTATTCTCTGGCTTGTCCCACCTTTCTCTGGCTTGCTCCACTTTTCTCAGGTTTGCTCCACCTTTCTCTGGCTTGTTCCACTGTTCTCTGTCTTGCTCCACCTGTCTCTGGCTTGCTCCATCTTTCTATGGCTTGCCCCACCTTTCACTGGCTTGCTCCATCTTTCTCTGGCTTGCTCCACCGTTCTCTGGCGTGCTCCACCATTCTCTGGCTTGCTCTACTGTTCCCTAGCTTGCTCCACCTTTCTCTGGCTTGCTCCATCTTTCTCTGGCTTGCTCCACCGTTCTCTGGCGTGCTCCACCATTCTCTGGCTTGCTCTACTGTTCCCTAGCTTGCTCCACCTTTCTCTGGCTTGCTCCATCTTTCTCTGGCTTGCTCCACCGTTCTCTGGCGTGCTCCACCATTCTCTGGCTTGCTCTACTGTTCCCTAGCTTGCTCCACCTTTCTCTGGCTTGCTCCATCTTTCTCTGGCTTGCTCCACCGTTCTCTGGCGTGCTCCACCATTCTCTGGCTTGCTCTACTGTTCCCTAGCTTGCTCCACCTTTCTCTGGCTTGCTCCATCTTTCTCTGGCTTGCTCCACCGTTCTCTGGCGTGCTCCACCATTCTCTGGCTTGCTCTACTGTTCCCTAGCTTGCTCCACCTTTCTCTGGCTTGCTCCATCTTTCTCTGGCTTGCTCCACCGTTCTCTGGCGTGCTCCACCATTCTCTGGCTTGCTCTACTGTTCCCTAGCTTGCTCCACCTTTCTCTGGCTTGCTCCATCTTTCTCTGGCTTGCTCCACCGTTCTCTGGCGTGCTCCACCATTCTCTGGCTTGCTCTACTGTTCCCTAGCTTGCTCCACCTTTCTCTGGCTTGCTCCATCTTTCTCTGGCTTGCTCCACCGTTCTCTGGCGTGCTCCACCATTCTCTGGCTTGCTCTACTGTTCCCTAGCTTGCTCCACCTTTCTCTGGCTTGCTCCATCTTTCTCTGGCTTGCTCCACCGTTCTCTGGCGTGCTCCACCATTCTCTGGCTTGCTCTACTGTTCCCTAGCTTGCTCCACCTTTCTCTGGCTTGCTCCATCTTTCTCTGGCTTGCTCCACCGTTCTCTGGCGTGCTCCACCATTCTCTGGCTTGCTCTACTGTTCCCTAGCTTGCTCCACCTTTCTCTGGCTTGCTCCATCTTTCTCTGGCTTGCTCCACCGTTCTCTGGCGTGCTCCACCATTCTCTGGCTTGCTCTACTGTTCCCTAGCTTGCTCCACCTTTCTCTGGCTTGCTCCATCTTTCTCTGGCTTGCTCCACCGTTCTCTGGCGTGCTCCACCATTCTCTGGCTTGCTCTACTGTTCCCTAGCTTGCTCCACCTTTCTCTGGCTTGCTCCATCTTTCTCTGGCTTGCTCCACCGTTCTCTGGCGTGCTCCACCATTCTCTGGCTTGCTCTACTGTTCCCTAGCTTGCTCCACCTTTCTCTGGCTTGCTCCATCTTTCTCTGGCTTGCTCCACCGTTCTCTGGCGTGCTCCACCATTCTCTGGCTTGCTCTACTGTTCCCTAGCTTGCTCCACCTTTCTCTGGCTTGCTCCATCTTTCTCTGGCTTGCTCCACCGTTCTCTGGCGTGCTCCACCATTCTCTGGCTTGCTCTACTGTTCCCTAGCTTGCTCCACCTTTCTCTGGCTTGCTCCATCTTTCTCTGGCTTGCTCCACCGTTCTCTGGCGTGCTCCACCATTCTCTGGCTTGCTCTACTGTTCCCTAGCTTGCTCCACCTTTCTCTGGCTTGCTCCATCTTTCTCTGGCTTGCTCCACCGTTCTCTGGCGTGCTCCACCATTCTCTGGCTTGCTCTACTGTTCCCTAGCTTGCTCCACCTTTCTCTGGCTTGCTCCATCTTTCTCTGGCTTGCTCCACCGTTCTCTGGCGTGCTCCACCATTCTCTGGCTTGCTCTACTGTTCCCTAGCTTGCTCCACCTTTCTCTGGCTTGCTCCATCTTTCTCTGGCTTGCTCCACCGTTCTCTGGCGTGCTCCACCATTCTCTGGCTTGCTCTACTGTTCCCTAGCTTGCTCCACCTTTCTCTGGCTTGCTCCATCTTTCTCTGGCTTGCTCCACCGTTCTCTGGCGTGCTCCACCATTCTCTGGCTTGCTCTACTGTTCCCTAGCTTGCTCCACCTTTCTCTGGCTTGCTCCATCTTTCTCTGGCTTGCTCCACCGTTCTCTGGCGTGCTCCACCATTCTCTGGCTTGCTCTACTGTTCCCTAGCTTGCTCCACCTTTCTCTGGCTTGCTCCATCTTTCTCTGGCTTGCTCCACCGTTCTCTGGCGTGCTCCACCATTCTCTGGCTTGCTCTACTGTTCCCTAGCTTGCTCCACCTTTCTCTGGCTTGCTCCATCTTTCTCTGGCTTGCTCCACCGTTCTCTGGCGTGCTCCACCATTCTCTGGCTTGCTCTACTGTTCCCTAGCTTGCTCCACCTTTCTCTGGCTTGCTCCATCTTTCTCTGGCTTGCTCCACCGTTCTCTGGCGTGCTCCACCATTCTCTGGCTTGCTCTACTGTTCCCTAGCTTGCTCCACCTTTCTCTGGCTTGCTCCATCTTTCTCTGGCTTGCTCCACCGTTCTCTGGCGTGCTCCACCATTCTCTGGCTTGCTCTACTGTTCCCTAGCTTGCTCCACCTTTCTCTGGCTTGCTCCATCTTTCTCTGGCTTGCTCCACCGTTCTCTGGCGTGCTCCACCATTCTCTGGCTTGCTCTACTGTTCCCTAGCTTGCTCCACCTTTCTCTGGCTTGCTCCATCTTTCTCTGGCTTGCTCCACCGTTCTCTGGCGTGCTCCACCATTCTCTGGCTTGCTCTACTGTTCCCTAGCTTGCTCCACCTTTCTCTGGCTTGCTCCACCGTTCTCTGGCTTGCTCCACCGTTCTCTGGCTTGCTCCACCATTCTCTGGCTTGCTCTACTGTTCCCTAGCTTGCTCCACCTTTCTCTGGCTTGCTCCACCGTTCTCTTGCTTGCTCCATAGTTCTCTGGCTTGCTCCACCGTTCTCTGGCTTGCTCCACCTTTCTCTGGCTTGCTCCATACTTCTTTGGCTTCCTTCACCTTTCTATTGCCTGCTCCACCTTTCTCTGAATTGATCCACCATTCTCTTGCTTGCTCCACCGTTCTCTGACTCGCTCCACCGTTCTTGGGCTTGCTCCACCTTTCTCTGGGTTGCTCCACCTTTCTCAGGCTTGCTCCACTGTTCTCTTGCTTGCTCTGCCATTCTTTGGCTTCAAACCAGACTCTCAATCTGACTTCCAATCCGAATTCCAACCCAATCTCCAACCCGACTTTGAACCAAGCTTCCAACCCAACTTCCAATCCAATTTCCAACCCAACTTCCAACCCAACTTCCAACCCAACCTCCAATCCAACTTCCAACCCAACTTTCAACCCAACATCCAGCCTAACTTCCAGCCAAACTTCCAACCAAACTTCCAACACAACTTCCAACGCAACTCCCAACCCAAGTTCTAACCCATCTTCCAACCAAACTTCCAACACAACTTTCAACCCAACTTCCAACCCAACTTCCAACCCAAATTCCAGCCCAACTTCCAACCCAAATTCCAACCCAACCTTCAACCCAACATCCAACTAAAGTTCCAGCCCAAGTTTCAATCCAAGTTATAACCCAACTTCCAACCCAACTTCCAACCCAACTTCAAACCCGACTTCCAACCCAACCTACAACCCAACTTGCAACCCACCTTCCAACTCAGCTTCCAACCCAGCTTCCAGCCCAACATCCAACCCAACTTCCAACCCAACCTCCAACCCAACATCCAGCCCAATTTCCAACCCAACTTCCAGCCCAACTTCCAACCCAACGTCCAGCCCAACTTCCAACCCAACTTCCTACCCAACTTCTAACCCAACTTCCAACCCAACTTTCGACCCAACTTCCAACCCAATTTGCAACCCCACTTCCAACCCAAATTCCAACCTAACCTCCAACTAAACTTCCAACCAAAATTCCAACACAACTTCCAACGCAACTTCCAACCCAAGTTCTAACCCAGCTTCCGACAGAACGTCCAACCCAACTTCCAACCTAACTCCCAACCCAACGTCCAACCCGAATTCCAACCCATCTTCCAACCCAGTTTCCAACCCAACATCCAACCAAACATCCAACCCAACTTTCAACCCAGTTTTAACCCAGCTTCCAACCCAACTTCCAGCCCAACTTCAACCCCAACTTCCAACCCAATCTCCAACCCATCTTCCAATCCAACTTCCAACCCAACTTCAAACCCAGCTTCCAACCCAGCTTCCAACCCAACTTCCAACCCAACTTCCAACCCAACTTCCAACCCAACTTCCAACCCAACTTCCAGCCCAACTTCCAGCCCAACTTCCAACCGAACTTCCAACCCAACTTCCAACCCAACTTCCAACCCAACTTCCAACCCACCTTTTAACACAACTTCCAACCCAACTTCCAACCCAACTTCCAACCCAACTTTCAACCCCACTTGCTGTGAGAAATATAGACTCCGAGAGAGGTCAGTGCTCGGAAATACCGAGTTCTCAATAAAGGTTCAGGTTCTGACCCAAACCACCTTGGTAACGGTCTATCGGTCATTTTGACCATTCCGACCGACATTCCAAGACATCCCCTAATAATTGCGCCCACGTCGCAACCGCGTCCGGCTAGCAAAAAAGAAGCCGTTGCTCTAGTTTTGTCATGTTCTGTGATATATTACCAAGGATGTTCATTGCCTCAACTTAACCAGAACAGTTCTTCGCATCTTGTTCCCTTCGGTTCCGTGACTTCGCCTCCGTGTCTTTGCTCTGCTCACTTCTGGCCTTCACTCCCTTTGTCAACCATTCCCAGTTCGCCCATATCCGCTCTGCTGTCCTTCGCTGAGCACGCATCAAGCCCATCACTCGCCTCGCCCCTCATCTGTCTCACCAGTGGCTGTCTACATCACATCCCCGGTGCTTCGGCCTCTCTTCGCCCTTACTCAAGGCCCGCGGCTAACTCCTTGAAACCGCTTGCTCTTTCTGCTTCCGTCATCCTGCTGAGGCAGTTGTACATGTTTCACTGCTTCTGCTTGCTTCTGCTGATGCTGTCCCTGCTCTTGCATTCTTCTGACATGGTATCAGAGCATCAGGCAACATCACCTGGTGCGCCTTGACCCAGTCATTGCTCTGCCGCCACCATCATCGTACCTCTCTGATCCGCGTTCCTCTGTTGCTGCCACAGCCAATTTGTGTCTCTCTGCTTCACCCGCAGCTGACACCAGCAGCACCGCTTGAAGTGTCTCTCTTGCTGAAGAAACGTCTTGTCATCCTAAGAAAGCCCTGCGCTCATCCCACGCCTGTGGCTGACAGTTGGTGACTCGGCGTCAGCAACAGCCAAAAGCAGCTCTTGAGCTGCCATGTGCCGTCATCTTCCTGGAAGCTTCCTGCTGTATGCTGCCTGCCGCGTCTCATCATCCTAGCTCCTGCAAGTGCTTCCACTTTCTTTATCTCCTTCATCAGTAGCATCTTCTCTATCCGTATCGTCTTTCTCAGTTTTTTCTCGCGTCCATCGCCTCCGGCGGCTGTCTTGCGCCACCCTACTCATCATCAGCCAGCAGTCTGCCTTCCGCCACTAGGCTATCGGACACAACCAGTCCTCCTGCCCGTCGGTCTCGAGCCAACTGGGGAACAAGCCGTTACTCTCCTGATCCACGGACCGGCATCACTGCCTACCTCACGACTTGCCGTGCTGCAGCCAATTTCACCTTGCTGTCAGGATATCGGACACCACCAGTCTTCCTGCCCATCGGTCTTGGGCCAACTGGGGAACAAGTCATCACTCTCCTGACAACTAGAGGAACTGGTTACCCCGCCCGTGCCACTTCCGTCCGCTCTGTCATCTGCTCTCCGCTGCAACTCCTCTCGTCATCCTTCTCCTGCCATCACCTCCTCATCACTCTTGCTACGCCATCATCATCCTCTGCAGTCTTCTTCGCCATCAATCTCTGCACATTCTCCTCATCCTCCGCTCGCATCTTCGCATCAGCCTCCTCCCAGCTTCTTTCACCTCCTCCGAATCGCCTCCACATCAGCCTCAGCTTCATCCTCATCATCACCATTCCTCAGCAGCGCACGTGGTTCCGCCCTTGCGCCCACTCAACTACCAATCGTTCCTCCGCTTTCCGCATCGCTCTCCGCTCGGCACAAGGATCCGCCCGGTGGCACCGCCCATTCTGCGACAACCTGCGCCCACGCCAAAACTTCCGCAACGCATATGGTTTCGCCCCTACGCCAACTTCCTCATCATCAGCTTCCGCATCAGCAATCATCACCATCTGTGGCCAGCACAAGGATATGCATGAGCTAGCTGCATGCTTCGCAGCAACCTACACCCATGCCAGCAGCAGATTTCTCACGACGCGTTGCCAAATTACCTTCCCGTTGCCGCATCCTACTCCCTTGTTTTGCAACACACGAGGTTTTGCCCCTGCGCCCACTCAATCAGCAATTATTTCCTCTGCTATCCACATCGCTCTCCGCTCCGCACAAGGATCCGCCCGGTCGCATCGCCCGTTCCGCGATGACCTGCGCCCACGCCGAAACTTCCGCAGCGCACGTGGTTTCATCCCTGTGCCCGCTTCCTCATCATCATCTACTGCCTCATCCGCAATCATCAGAATCTACTGTTCGGCACAAGGATCTGCCCGGTTGCATCGCCTGCTTCGCAACAACCTGCGCCCACGCTGAAACCTCATCAACGCACAAGGACACAAAGGACCAAGCTGTGGCAGAGCTTTCTTTTGTGAGCAGCGTCATGGCAACGCTCTCCTTCACTTCCTCTCCAACGGCATCTTGTCGGGTCATGGCCCAACAAGCTTCTTCAATCCCTGTGCTTGCTGAGAATGGAGAAAAATTTATAGCATGGGCAGATGCTGTCATCTGGCAAGCACACATATGGATCCTGGAAACACATCAGGGTGACCGCATGTTCCTTGGCTACTACAAACACCAGCATCCAGGTGACAAACATTCACGATCATATGCGCGGTCTCTTCGCGCTATGTGCGTTCTGCTTCGCCCACTCCTTGACCCATCCTATCACCATCATCTGCTGGAGGCACGTACAGGACCTCTGCTCTGGGAACGGATTCTCGAACAGGCTTCGTGGAAGAACTAGACTAACAAGACATGCTACAGACGGACGTATCTTCTTCCTGCTCCAGCGCATCTTCCAATGATCACCACCTGAGCTGAGGAGAGTAATGGATGACAGCTACCAGCATCAGCACACGAATGGATGGAAAAGGTTCTTCAGTGGCTAATTCTTGTATGGGTTTTCCATAACCGACTGTGTGCTGGGAAATCGTCTCAACCTTGGCATTTTGTCCAACGCTGAGTCCGATGCTCTTTATGCATCAGTTGACAGCCAGGTCCGAACTTGGATTAAGGAGATAGTACCAGTACACCAACATGACCTGGTGGACAGCCATCCAAGAGACCTTGGAGCAATGTGGCAACATCTTCTTACCTCCTGTGGAGTCACCATTTCCTCTACCAACAGGAAACAATACTCCCATAGACAGACAGTTGTATGACCTCTGTCTCATTCAAGGGGGGTGTCAGAAATATAGACTTGACAGAGGTCACTGCTCGGAAAAACCGAGTTCTCAATAAAGGTTCAGGTTCCGACCCGAACCACCTTGGTAACGGTCCATCGGTCATTTTGACCGTTCCGACCGACAATCCAAGTCATCCCCTAATAACTGTGCCCACGTCACAACCGCATCCGGCTAGCGGAAAGGAAGCCATTGCTCTAGTTTTTTCCTGTTCTGTGATATATTGCCGAGGCTGTTCATTCCCTCAAGTTAACCAGAACAGTTCTTCGCATCCTGTTCCCTTCGGTTCCAAGGCTTCACCGCCATGTCTTCGCTCTACTCACTTCACGCCTTCACTCCCTTTGCCAACCATTCCCAGTTCCCCCATATTCGCTTTGCTACCCTTCGCTCAGCACGCATCAAGCCCATGACTCGCCTTGCCCCTCATCTCTCTCACAATCGGCTGTCTCCCTCACATCCCAGGTGCCTCGACCTCTCTCCGCCCTTTCTCAAGGCCCGCGGCTAACTCCTTGAAACCGCTTGCACTTTCTGCTTCCGTCATCCTGCTGAGGCAGTTGTACATATTTCACTGCTTCTACTTGCTTCTGCTGATGCTGTCCCTACTCTTGCATTCTTCTGACACTTCCAGTCCAACTTGCAACCCAACCTACAACCCAACATCTTACCCAACTTCCAACCCAGCTTCCAACCCAGCTACCAACCCAACTTCCAACTCAACCTCTAACCCAACTTCAAACTCAACTTCCAACCCAACATCTCGCCCAACTTCCATCCCAACTTCCACCCCAACATCCAACCCAACTTCCAGCCCAACTCCCAACACAACGTCCAACCCAACTTCCAACCCAACTTCTAACCCAACTCTTAACGCAACTTCAAACCCAACTTTGAACCCAACTTCCATCCCGACGTTTGACCCAACATCCAACCCAACTTTCAATCCAACTTCCAACCCAACTTGCAACCCAAATTCCAGCCCAACTTCAAACCCAGCTTGCAACCCAACGACCAACCCAACTCCCAACCCAACTTCCAACCCAACTTCTAACCCAACTTCCAACCCAACTTCCAACCCCACGTCCAACCCGACTTCCAACCAGACTCTCAACCCAACTTCCAACCCGACTTCCAACCCGATCTCCAACCCGACTTCCAACCGAACTTCCAACCCAACTTCCAACCGGACTTCCAACCCGACTTCCAACCCAGCTTCCATCCCAACTTCCCACCCAACTTCCACCCCAACTTCCAGCCCAACTTCCAACCCAACTTCCAACCCAACATCCAACCTAACTTCAAATCCAACTTCCAACCCAACTTCCAAGCCAACTTCCAACCCAACTTCCAACCCAACGTCCAACCCAACTTCCAATCCAACTTCCAACCCAACTCCCAACCCAACTCCCAACCCCACTTCAATTCCAACTTCCAAACAAACTTCAAACCCAACTTCCAACCCAACTTCCAACCCAACGTCCAACCCAACTTCCAATCCAACTTCCAACCCAACTCCCAACCCAACTCCCAACCCCACTTCAATTCCAACTTCCAAACAAACTTCAAACCCAACTTCCAACCCAACTTCCAACCCAACGTCCAACCCAACTTCCAATCCAACTTCCAACCCAACTCCCAACCCAACTCCCAACCCCACTTCAATTCCAACTTCCAAACAAACTTCAAACCCAACTTCCAACCCAACTTCCAACCCAACGTCCAACCCAACTTCCAATCCAACTTCCAACCCAACTCCCAACCCAACTCCCAACCCCACTTCAATTCCAACTTCCAAACAAACTTCAAACCCAACTTCCAACCCAACTTCCAACCCAACGTCCAACCCAACTTCCAACCCAACTTCCAACCCAACTTCCAGCCCAACTTCCAACCCAACTTCCAACCCAACATCCAACCTAACTTCAAATCCAACTTCCAACCCAACTTCCAAGCCAACTTCCAACCCAACTTCCAACCCAACGTCCAACCCAACTTCCAATCCAACTTCCAACCCAACTCCCAACCCAACTCCCAACCCCACTTCAATTCCAACTTCCAAACAAACTTCAAACCCAACTTCCAACCCAACTTCCAGCCCAACTTCCAGCCCGACTTCCAATCCAACTTCCAACCCAACTTCCAACCCAACCTCCAACCCAACTCCCAACCCAACTCCAACCATTCTTTCAATCCAACCTCCAACCCAACTTCCGACCCAACTTCGAACTCAATTTCCAACCCAAATTCCAACCCCACTTCCAACCCCACTTTCAACCCAACTTCAAACCCAACTTCCAACCCAACTTCCAACCCATCTTCCAACCCCACTTCCCACCCAGCTTCCAACCCAACTTCCATTCTCACTTACAACCCAGTTTTCAGTCCAAATTCCAACCCAACTTCCAACCCAACAATCAACGCAACTTCCAACCCAACCTCCAATGCAAATTTGAACCCAACTTCATATACAACTTCCAACCCAAGTTCCAACCCAAAATCCAACCCAAGTTGAAATCCAAGTTTCAACCCACGTTCCAACCCAAGTTCCAACCCAATTTCCAACCCCACTTCCAACCAAACTTCCAACCTTATTTCCTACCCAACTTCCAACCAAACTTCCAACCCTATTTCCTACCCAACTTCCAACCGAGCTTCCAACCCAACTTCTAACCCAATGTCCCACCCAACTTCCAACCCAACTTCCAATCCAACTTTCAACCCAACCTCCAACCCAACCTCCAACCCAACTTCAAACTCAACTTGCAACCCAACCTACAACCCAACTTCCAACCCAACTTCCAACCCAGCTTCCAACCCAACTTCCAACCCAACTTTCAACCCAACTTCCAACCCAACTTCCAACCCAAAATCCAACCCAACTTCCAACCCAACCTACAACCCAACTTCCAACCCAACTTCCAACCCAGCTTCCAACCCAACTTCCAACCCAACTTTCAACCCAACTTCCAACCCAACTTCCAACCCAAAATCCAACCCAACTTCTAGCCCAACTTCCATCCCAACTTCCAACCAAACATCCAACCCAACATCCAACCCAGCTTCCAACCCAACTTCCAACCCAACTTCTAACACAACTTTTCACGCAACTTCCTACCCAACATCCAACCCAACTTCCAACAAAACTTTCGACCCATCTTCCAACCCAACTTCCAACCAAACTTCCAACCAAACTTCAAACACAACTTCCAACGCAACTTCCAACCCAAGTTCTAGCCCAGCTTCCAACCGAACTTCCAACCGAACTTCCAACCCAACTTTAAACCCAAATTCTAACCCAATTTCCAACCCAACGTCCAACCCAACATCCAACCGAACTTCCAACCCAACTTTCAACCCAACTTCTGATCCAACTTGCAATCCAACTTCCAACCCAACTTCATACCCAACTCCCAACCCAACCTCCAACTCAACTTCCAACCCAACTTCCAACCCAGCTTCCAACCCAGCGTCCAACCCAACTTCCAACCCAACTTCCAACCCAACTTCCAACCCAACGTTCAACCCAACTTCCAGCCCAACTTCCAAACGAACTTCCAACCAACCTCCAACCCAACTTCCAACCCAACTTCTAACCCAGCTTTTAACGCAACTTCCAAACCAACTTCCAACACAACTTCCAACCCAACTTCCAACCCAACTTCCAACCCAACTTACAACCCAACCTCTTACCCAACTTCAAATCCACCTTCAAATCCAGCTTCCAACCCAGCTTTCAACCCAACTTCCAACCCAACTTCTAACCCATCTGCCAACCCAACTTCCAACCCACCTTCTCGCCCAACTTCCACCCCAACTTCCGCCCCAACTTCCAACCCAGCTTCCAACCAAGCTTCCAACCCAACTTCCAGCCCATTTCCAAATCCAACGTCCAACCCAACTTCCAACCCAACTTCTAACCCAACTTTTAATGCAAATTCCAATGCAAATTCCAACCCAACTTCCATCCCAACGTTTGACCCAACTTCCAACCCAACTTGCAATCCAACTTCAAACCCAACTTGCAACCCAAATTCCAACTCAACTTCCAACCCCACGTCCAACCCGACTTCCAACCAGACTCCCAACCCGACTTCCAGCCGGACTTCCAACCCGATCTCCAACCCGACTTCCAACCGAACTTCCAACTCGACTTCTAACCTGACTTCCAAACCGAATTCCAAACCAGCTTCCAATCCAACTTCCCACCCAACTTCCACCCCAACTTTCAACCCAACTTCCAACCCAACTTCCAACCCAACATCCAACCCAACTTCCAATCTAACTTCCAACCCAACTTCCAACCCAACTTCCAACCCAACTTCCAACCCAACTTCCAACCCAACATCCAACCCAACTTCCAACCCAACTTCCAACCCAACTTCCAACCCAACTTCCAACCCAACTTCCAACCCAACATCCAACCCAACTTCCAACCCAACTCCCAACCCAACTCCCAACCCAACTCCCAACCCAAATTCAAATCCAACTTCCAAACAAACTTCAAACCCAACTTCCAACCCAACTTCCAACCCGACTTCCGAGGTATGGTTAATCATGCGCTTTTTATACACTGATTGCTGTGTGTATTAACATATGCGTGGATAGGAAGATTCTAGGAAGGTTTGGTGTATGAACGCATTCTTTTGTTCACTGATGTTTCAGTGTACATATGTTATACATTGAATAAATTTGTGCTTTTCAATGAATCCTCCCTAATTCAGGTTTGTTTTTTACACTATTTGAAGAGTGTATTGACATATGCAGAAGTAGGAAGGTTCAATGATATTGAGGTGCATAGAAGAATTCTGTTTTTTACTATTTTTCTACAATCAGGAAACACCCATGTTATTGAACTGGAATATGAGAAGCATCTTGTGATTTTTTTTTTAAGATGACTATCATAACATAAAGGTCCATTCAAGTTCTGTGTAAACTTTTGGCATACTTGTTGTCGTAACAATGTTCAGAAACAATTGCTACACCCAACATATTTTGCGCTTGTCAGGCGCTGATTGTTGCATTCGTGCATCTGTTTCACCTAGCGAAGTCTCCCCCCCCCCCCCCATCCCCCAGAATGTATTGGGTGAGTGTATTGTACTGTGTATCCGGAGGAGATTTCTGAAAGTTCACAAATGTATGCGCAAGAGCACCGATGTCTAGTTTCTTCGTAACCTCTCTCAGTCAAATACATTTGTGTATAGTAGTTCACCCCCCTCCTATTCACTTCCACATACATTCGCCTAATACACTTTCGGCATTTGGGGGTGGGGGCTTGACAGACATCAGTTGGACTTCGTCTGATCCCCCCCTCCCCCAAACTGTGCGAGTGTATTAGGCGAATGTATTGGAATGTGAACTTCCTGAAGTATGAGAAATGAGAGAAATGTGTACACTGGTGAACAACAATAATTGAATTCTCGTTCTTGCTTCGCGCATTGATGTGTTGACATAGACGGAATAAGCATGTCGAAGTTGACATAGTGAACTTGACACAAACCCGATTATGCTGTGTGTGTTCGTGAGGTTCGAAATTGTCTTGGTGAGGCGAACGGCGCCTGTACATAACCGATTTTAATGCGTGGCACGATAGCAAAGGCGAGCGACAACCAGCCTCCCCCCCCATCCCCCTGATTTTTATGTCAGGGTAGTGTATTGACTGATGTATCTGGGTGATCGCAAAGCACATACACAAGTGTGCATAGTGGTTTGGTTCGAAGAAAAGTTCTCTTTCGAAATACATTTGTGAACTTCCATTTGAAGCTACCCAATACACTGTCAGATACATTCAACATACTGAAGTTTGCTTGTGGGGGGGGGGGGGGGG
>SZWC01006724.1:84799-98726 GCA_023375785.1 Penium margaritaceum | reverse complement strand
TGAGGTTCATTGAGGACCATGCAAGTGCGGCGCGTGATGAGGGAGGGAGGTGGCGGCTGAGCGGCGCGGATTGGGACACCATGGACCTTGTTGTGCAGGCCTTGGAGGGATTTACCGAGGTGCAGCGCTGGGCGGAGGGTGACACCTACGTCACCCTCAGCTGCAGCACACCTTGGTACAATCAATTGATGGATGCGTGCAGTGCTTTTCTGGATGGCCCGCTTGGGTGTGCGATGCTTGTGGCGCGTGAGAAGATGCAGTCCTACTACGCACAGACTTCCGAAGCGTGCACCGTCGCCACAGTGCTGGACCCGCGCTTCAACTTCCGCTACTACGCCAACGACACATCACCGGGCGCGGTGCGTGTGGAGACTGTGAAGCAGCGGGTCCGCGTGCTGCTGCGCCCTTACCTTGACCGCGTCGGCCAACGCTCTACCACAACTGCACCAACGTCCACTGCAGCTGCAGGCAGCACCGGCCGCAGCTCGCTTCGCGCGGCACTCGAGCGCCGCACGCAGACCACTCGCCGCGTGGAGGGGGACGAGCTGGACGCGTGGGAGAACGAGCCCAGCATCGGCATGTTCGACGACCCCGTGGAAGTTTGGCGCCGCGTAGAAGACCGCTACCCTGCACTTGCCATGGCGGCTCGGGACTACCTTTGCATCCCCGCCAGCTCCGCGTCATCAGAGCGCGTTTTCTCAGCGGCAGGGCATGTCATGTCGAAGCGCCGCCACGCATTGGTCGAGGACACCATGACCTCCTTGGTGTGCCTGCGGGGATGGCGCGCAAAGCTGCAGGAGCTCAAATTCAAGCCGAAGTACAGCGCGGCTCGTGAGCCAGCTGAGGCCACACCTCCTGTTTCCATGGCGGCTCTGGAGGCGGCACTGGAGACTCTGGCACAGGCCGAGAACCCTCCAAGTCAGACTGGCACCACTGCGGACTCCACCACTGCTGCTGAGGCCTCTGAGGAGTAGCTTTGCGTGCTGTGATGGGAGGAGTCCCCCCTCACATAGAGTTGTGAGCTGTGATGGGAGGAGTCCTCCCTCACGTAGCTGTTTGAATTGAAAACCTTCTAACAATCCCCATAAAAAACTAAAAAAAAAGATGTCCATACATGGATTGGTGGTAACCGGTGCACAACCAATCCCAACCGACACAAACCTTCAATCCTCAACGCAATTTCAGTTTCGCCCACCACACCTAAAAAACGGTTTGGTTTTTAACCGGACCGAGCAATTTCAATCAATTGAAAATAATTGAAAAGGTCAATCTGACCAATTTTCAATTCAATTAAACCGAACCGTAATTGAACTACCAGCACTAGATTCGTGAACAAATCGTGAACACTTAGCAAATCACAAACTATTCATGTGTTATTCAAGATTCGCAAACAATTCGAGAATCACGAATAATTCGCGAACTTCTTCAAACTCATTCAGGGACTGATTCCCATTGGACGAATTTGCAAAATATTCCAAATGAGATTTGCGAATTCGAATGTTCAAACATTCGAACTCGCGAACATTAGTTTTATTCACAATCAACAATTCGAATCCGGAGTCATAGCGCCAACTCACAGCTGGTCCGTATGACTCGAGGAGTCTGTAGTCATGTAGACCAGCTGGAAGTTGGCGCTATGGCGTCACCTTGTGTCGAGTCGAGNTCAAAGGCCCAAGCCCAAGTAAGAAAGAAACAGATCAGTGGTTTCTTTCCCCCCATGGCTGTGAGTTTGCTGCTGATGCCAATGCTGCCGCCACTGCTCGTGCCATCGCCCCCGGCGAGTGCATGAGCAGTGATGGCAAGAGCACCGCCCATGACGCCGCCCCCGCCGATACCGCCACTGCTGCTGCCACCGATTCTGGCACGTCCATCCCAGCGACGTTCATCGCACACCACCACCTCTGATGCCCTCTCGCCCCACAGCACTCGAAAAACCACTTTTTCTCAAACGCAGTGGAAAGGGCCACGATGGCTTTCCGTCTCCAGCGTTCCTGTGGAGTTGCAGCAATGCTGATTGACCCTTATTCTCTCCTTTTTTTTCTTCTTGCTGTGCTGTCACGCACCTCAGAGGCGGCGGCTAGGCACACGGCTGCCGCGGACGTCATCTCCCGCAAGACCCGTTGGGGACTCGTGGGCGATGCCGGCCTGACTCCGTCCGTGCTTCGCGGCCGGCAGGCCATTGGTGTGGATGAACGTACAGACGGGAGCGACAATGAGAGTGAGCGCGAGGGACTCGGACGGCCATGATGCCCGACTGGGTGCCGCCAGGTTGCCACCGCCCCAGCTGAGCCATGGCGAACGGACGCGGCAGCGAAAGGGCCGATGCCCTGTCCATCCGCAGCGGCGACGCATGTGAGGCGAGCAGGGACAGCCCCAGGGACGGCAGCGGCGGAGGAGGTTGGGGACATGGCGGAAACGGCGGCTGCCGCCGCTGCGACCGCCATGGTGCTGGCTCGGGCAACACGACTTCAGGTTGAAGATTCAGGCCCAAAATCACCCGGTGATTCGTGTCTCGTGCCTGTATGACTTTCTTCGGAATTCAGTGATCTGGCCCTGTTTTTAGCATGAAAGAAACGTAGTGACATGTATTCCCGCATTCAGTCTCATCTTTTCAGAAATCCTGTATAGATCTTCAATTTGTTGTCTTTACCCTCATTTTTTTGGCATTACCGAAAGTCACCGATGGATTTGCGCATATGCGAGTTTGAAGAGGGGAAACCCTATGTTCTAAATTTCGGTACTTTCTATAAATTTGGGGCCTTCATTTCGGCCCCAAAATGGTGCGAGAAAGAATTTCGGTCATGAGGTATCTATAATCTAAAATTTAAAAATTCAAATTTTAAATTTTCATCTCAACTGAATTTCATATGGGGGTTGTTCTGAGAATAATGGAGGCCATCTGATTACGTTTCTGCCCAGAAAAAGAGCAAATTCAGTCGCTTTCAGAAAGACACCACTTCAATTTTCAAAATATAAAAATTTAAAAATTAGATTGAAGGGTTGCCAACATTTTGGCCATTTCCTTCATCAGTAGGGGCCGAAATTTAGACACAAAATTCATGACCCTGATTTCGGCCGGTCGAAGTTTAGAACATGGGGGAAGCCAAGTCAACGCCCTTTAGCGTGCGTCGCGTCTGATGAGTAGCGACTCGACTAGGCCGTCCAAAGCACTTTCTCGAACTTTCTCCCTAGAGATGGAAACCTACACATGCACCTTTTGGCAGGAACTTAAAGACAAGTTGTTTTGCGTGGGGTAACCATGCCAGGGGAGGTATCCCGAAGGGGTTATGTGGGAGTCGCACTTGCTAAAACCACCTCTAATGAGAGCATCATAACACTCTCCACGATGCAAATGAAGGGGGTGTGAAGACATAATATGGTGAGCCCCTCTTCAATATTCACGGTCTTTGAAGGTTTCCACTTACATTTTGGGCCCCATACTGGCAAACCATCGTCCGTGAACAAAGACGTTATCGCATGTCAACATTGTGAAAGGTTGCAACATAACGTAAACCATGGCTTGCAAGGGAATTGCCTTGATAAGGGTCTGGAGGTATGGTTTGAGGGGAATCCTAGGATATGAAATTCAGTCACAATGATGAAGCCAGAAGTGATGAAGAAAGGTTTCCAAACAAGATCACATAAGGGGCGGCTCTTCTTGTTCGTGACCCATAGAACAAAAGGGAGGTGCCTGGTAGACTTGCACAAGAGAAGAAAACATGTTTGATACAAGACAAGAGTTTTGTGCTGAGAAAAAAGTAAGGGCAGCTAAAAACGAATTGTGTTTTGTTTTCCTCTTGATTTCAACGAGAGTACTTGTAGTTGGGTAAGAAATGGCATCATCTCCTTACCTTATTATAAAGGAGAAGAAAGTGAGACAATTCAATGGTGTAGGATGGGGAGGATTGTTTTTGAATTCATATAAACATGGACCACTTCCTAAAAAAATAATGATTTCCCATAGTGGGGAGAGGGAGGTAAGGAATTTTTTCCGTAGAGGAGCGTCGTGGTGCTAGGTAGGGAAGTAATGAATGGTGATTATTGGTGATTCAAAGTGGGATATATGCTTGTTGTTATTTATATTTTTAGGACTCTCTTTAAAGAGGGTAAACATAAAGTAACCAGGTATGGGAGGTTTGGAGGTCGGTTTCAAAGCTGATAGAGAAGGTCTTACAAAAAAAAGGCAGTTGGGGTGAGCTTCAATGGGGAAACATATATCAATTAAGTGTGTTAAGGAGGTGTCTCTTTGCATAAAGAATATAGTAAGGGAGCTTGGATTGGTAGATATTGGGGAAAAAAACATAAAAAAGTTCACTCCTAGGGGGATCAATTGAAAATATTTCTTAGGAGTCAACTTTGGGAGGACGAATATCCAAGATTAGCTAACTTCATGTTTGTGCATTTCCAATGTCAGCAAGAGGTGTAAAAAAAAATTCTTCCACTGTAAAGGAGCCAAAATGGGAATTCGATGGTTAGCAAGGCCACCTATTTTGTGTAAGAGGTTCTCCTCATAGGTCTTCATGGCGCATGAGGAGGGGATGCCTAGACTGCTTTGAAAAAAAACTTGGGTGAACTATTTACAACGATAATACACTTGAAGAGGGATGTTCCTAAGGATGTTGGTCGAGGATAATTAATTCCCTTAACAAGGGAATGCTTAGTATGTGATGGGGACTTCTCCATGCACAAGAGGCTTTTTTAGAAATGAGTATGACCACTTACTTGGAATGCATTAAGTTTCCAAAGAAGGTGAACAGAGCTATTTCCACCATTTCACACCTCCTTTTTGGCAAGTGCAAATGGAATAACCTTAATAGATGAGGGAATGCTACGTTTTCCTGAGTTTTCACAAGTGGTAAAACACGATAAGATGTAAGAAGGAATTTTCTAAATGGGTTGACAAAAAGATAACATGAAAGTGAGAAAATTATTTTGTTTGGAGGTAAGAATTGGCAACGGACACATTTTATTGAGTGTTGGGTAGATATTCTTCCATTAATAAATCAATTCTCAAGTTGTGTCATGAGTGTGCATCATGTATGTCACAGGTCATGTATGAGGGAGAAACGGAGTATTGGACTCGCTTAATTTCATTGGGACTGAATGAAGGGAGGGAAAAAACTCCTTTTTTCAACCTAAGGATGAGAATAAGTTAAACCAATGTTTTTGTTGGTTGATATCAATTCCTGTGAATTCACAGATGGTGACATCACCCCCTTACCCTAGGAATATTTTGACAAAGTGTTTGGTCATCTATAATCTCAAAATTCATGCCTTGTTATTTTTTATGAATTCCATACCGTAAATGAAGGGGTCTTTGGCAAGGGGGGGACCTTGTCATACCCTCCATTAATAAGGAATTTTCCTGTTAAGAATCAACTTACAAGGGTAAACATAATAAGAGGTGCTACAAGTATTCAACCAATAAATTAGAGAGTGGAGGGATTCCTATGTAGTTAAGGGCATAAAGAAGGAAGGGTCGTTTGATTTCATCATAAGCATCGGTTAAATCAATCAATATCATACCCCACCTCATGCTAATATTCATTTCACAATGTTGTATGTCAATATTCAGGAAGTTTTACTTTATGTGGTTTGACAATAAATAAGCAAACATTAAATTGAGTTAATTTCTGAAAGAATATCATTGGCTAACTGGCTTGCTAAAATTTTTATAATGATCTAGTATTTTGTAATCAAGAGGGGAATACAAATATTGTCTCTGATTTCTTCTATGTTACCTATTTTACAATATCGTTAGTGACAGGTTACAACGTTCTTACCCGCATACATCTTTGTTTTTAGGTGGAAAAAACATTTTTATTAGGACCTAACATGAGACATATGAGGGATGAAGGAAATGGAGCAAGAAACATGATAACTCTTCCAAGAGGCAACCTAGACCAAGAAATTTAGGTTAAAGGAAGAAGTCAAGGACACCACTAACTTCTTTATTGCAAAAGGTTTTCACACATTGAGAGCCAGATGTAAGAAAGCAATCTTGCAAGTAGCAAAAAGGAATGGGCAGGAGACTATGATTACAATTGGGAAAAGAAAGTATGAATGGCCTTTCTTATGACCTCTTGTTTCACAAGAATTCTATTCTTGTGGAAGAGCGAGGGGATAGTAGTCGGTTGCATACTTTTGAAAATCAAGTTGAATAGGAAGTGTGAGGTACTTTTTATTTCAACTCTAACCTCAATACGAGAATTGAGGGTAAGGAGTTTTCTCTATGTACAAGGAAGTGGTGGAGGGAGCTTAGAGAGTCTTGAATTTTCTTAGCAGTAGGAGTTGTGTTGTTATTTCTACGTTGCAATCTAAATAAGAGGGATGAGAGAATTTGATTTGTTTGAGTGTCTTTGACATTTTACTTATAAGTACAACACATACAATAGTTTTTCCTTTTTCTTTGTCTAAGACTAATCTAAGGCATTAGATATGTAAGGTATCATTCACTGCATCTTTTGATAGTATAACTCGTAGGTATAGATGTGCAACAAACCTTGCATTTTTACAAAATAACAAGATTGTCAAAGAGGATGACTTCACATTAGTGATGATTCGAGAGCCTAAGGAAAACCAAATTGGTACGATTTTGAGGAGATGATGGTGATAAGTTCAGTTTAATGGTAGAAATGGTTGATCCTTGATCTTCCACCTTATCGTAGTTAAAACTGTCAAAGGTTGTTCTTTAGATTATGCTTTTGAATTTGTTCTTCAACATGTTTTTACCATGGATTTGTTGGAAACATTTGGCCTAAAGGGAGTGAAAGTTACTTTATGTATGGTTGAGAGGACTTTGAACAAAGAGAAAACCCCTATAAAGGATGAGATACAGGTCAAAATCATGTTAAAGGATGAATTGAATTCATACAGATGAAAATAGAGGCGTGCCTATAGCTAGGCAAAGAATTATTAGCAAAAAAATTCAAGGAAAATATCTATCAATTTAATTGGGTTGAAATAGATATTGTGGTTTGAGCATTTGAGAATATTTGACTTGAATATTGCTGTTAAAAACATGAATGTTTTTTATGTTGCTTAGTGTATGCAAAGGTACGATCTGTGTCTTCAGTGAAGCATGAGATACCATCCAAGAATGTGCAAGGATGGTTAAGAATCTTACACAACAATGATTTCCTACTTATGGTACCTTGCAAAGCCAGGGAGGGTAAAGGTCTAAGGTTGTTCATGATTAGCATTTCCTTGTTGAGATTGTTTGAGTGGTGGAAAGAGGTGGAGGCCCTCTTTGTGCCCCGTGAGTTGATTGCTTGGAGAATGTTTTGGACAGTATTACTTCCGCTTGTGGAGGAAGGGGTTTGGGAAATCGCCTTTAGAAGTACAAAGGTATCGTTCATAGAGGGCTCCCTATACACTGGCACATCAGTCTATCCCTGTATTGTGTGATGTTATCTGATATGAAGCATTTGTTTCATTCAATCTTACATAGAATGGCGGAACCCCAATCCTATGGGAGGGGACCCAGTTCTTGGGTAAGCTTGTAAGCCTAAACCACAGGCTTGCGATAAGGCTCGCAAGTCAAAGCCAGTGTCCCGGCTTGTAAGCTAAGGTTTTAGTGTCTCGCTCATCTCGCGCTTGTGAGTGTTGTAGAAGGGAGGGGGGAATCTTGCATCCACTATGGTTCAACATCGTGCACACACATGTGGACCTCCTTCCACCCCCTTCTCAAACACATCCACATAGCTGAATACGGGTAGCATTTTTTTGCAATTCTAGCTCGCAAAACCCTAGCGTTGACAGGTGAAAATCCTTCCAAAATTTGTGAATCTCATCACTCTTGTTTCACGCATGCTTGTGTGTCATGTTGTGACACTGAGTCACAGTTGTTGAAGTCCTCCCTCCAATCCCTCTCATAATGAACACCGAATCACTGATATTGTTCAATAAGCATCAATAAAGCCCCATACCTGACCAGTCTACATCGAAATTCAAGACCATGTTTTAGGGTTTGCTAAATACAAAGGACGTCTTGTGGGTGATGAATTACAGATGGACCATGCCTGTAGTGTTTTATGTCTTCGACTATTTTTTCTTCAAGATGAGCCTCATGATTGGTAAACCATCCGCCCCAAAGCTCTTGTTGGTCTCAAAGGCTCTTTTGTGGTAACTAACAATCAAACCTGCTCGATTTGGAAGCACCATTGTCAGAATGACAATGGAAAGTGGAAATCACTTAGAATTTTGGAAGTGCAACAAATCCTAGCCAACACCAACATCGTAGCAGCTCAAAGTGCACTTGTGGTGGATGGAGCCTACGCCACACTTTCTCTTGTGTTACCAACTTTGGCATCGATTTGAACAAAAAGTACTTTAAGAGTTCCTTTTGGAAGCATGTCATCAACAAAAACTAAAGCTTCCTCAACAACAAGTCGCCTAGTTACACCAAGAGTTTATGTATTGAAATTCCTTCATGATGCTTCCCAACCACGTCACATGGAGTCCTAGAATCAAGAATGCATTAGCGAATGTCAAGAAAAGGTTGTAGTTGGTGTTTATTAAGGTAAAGTTGGCTATGTCTTCCACGTGTGATGGCTGTAAGCACAATGCAAATCATATGTACCTAGAAGCTACAACTCAATGGCTTGCTATGTGGCAGCTAACGTCTGTGGCTTTTGGGTTCCCAGTTTGCAGTGATGATGTTACTACTTCAAACATCTTTTACTTCTTCTCCCTTCTTGTTAAATTTTTGGGGCTTTGGATAAATAGTACATTCTGATAATGGACAATGACATCACAAAAGACAGCTTCTTCGAGAATGTCTAAGTATCACAAAACAAAAACTAAAGAAGAAGGGTCATGTCAGGTGCATGGGTAATGTCTTAAATCTAGTTTTGAAGGATTTCAATTGTGTGGAGTGGTGGCGGAGCACTTCCAGACCGTGTAACTGATTTTTATAGTTGTGAGCCACACTGCCCAGCGTGAGATTAGCTCCCTAATTGTATGAAGTGTGTATGGTAAGCAATATCCATCCCTCCACATTGACACACCAATTACACGAATCTTCACATCCGACATGTTTGAAGTGTGGCCAGTATCATGGAAGTTCTTGATGACTAGTTGTAGGCCAAGGAACCCAACCTGAATCCCAACTGCCAAATTTGGGAGCTTCTTGCACTTGTGACTACCCTTCAAAGGCTTTAATGCATACATTTCCAACTCCCAATACCCCACCCTCTCTCTAGTGCTACCTTTTTTCAGCCATGTTTTGGAAAGACTTCACTAGTGGCACATGAATGTAGCTGGTTCTTAAATGCAAGAAGTTACAAAGAAGTCGCCACTGGATACAACCAAGAAGTTTTTTTTGGTGCTTCAACCAAGATTAAGTGGTAGTGTGGAAACGTTTTGTGCATGCATTTGAAAATTTAATGTGGTTATGCTTCTGATGATAGTCTTTCATCAATTTCTATTATATTTTGAGTTGTGTAGGTTGAAAAATACGTCATTAAGAGTAGTATGTGTCAAGTGGTTACAACAACAATGGACCCTCAATTCAGGTATCACCATGTTTTGTTGTTTATTATTCTAATCTATGTGAAAACGTTTCATATACTTTATTTGCCTCAAATCCATTTCATTGTATACTCTCTTCTCCATGAGAAAATTTAATTTCTGGCGGTTGCACAAGTCACTTCGCATCAAGAAAAGTTTGGAACAAGAGATGAAGGTTGTTGAGCACCGTTTCCCATACTTTTGTTAACATTTGGGCCAAGTGCCAGGTTGATGAGGCAACTTTCACAATAGCTGCATCTAAATCAATTATAGGTGTAGTGGGAGTAGTAGTAGTAGCATTAGTTAATAGAATTGTAGACAATGATGAGATGGTGGACTCTAGTGGGGCCCTATTTGTCACCCCAAGCCAGTCAAAATAGCACCTTTAGGTAGAGAAGGAACAATTGCTTCTAGGGCAAGAAGTAGTAGCAAAGCGCGGTGATCCAAATGTGAAGAAGAAAGCATCCATGGTGCAGGCAGCTTGGGCCCACCCCATGGAGCATCTTTTTAATAATGAGCAGCCCAAGGAGGTGCTTGTGCCCCTGGACGTGCTACACGTGGAGGTGAAATAGTACAAGAGAATCACCCGAGCTGTGTGGAACTACCAACATATCAAACTTTCACACCAAAAATGCCAAGAAATACTCCACCTTTGCTGTGCTAGCACTTGACGCTCTAGCGATACAAGCAAGAGGCACATCATTAGAATGCATATCCAGCCTCAGAGGATAGATTTTGACAGACTTCTATCCATCCCTCTTCTAGCTGACAGTCTAAGACTTGCTCTATTTAAAAACCAAAATGAATTACATTACATTCCGTGGCTTTCCAGTCCACCTGTTTGTCAATCTCCAACGATGTAATCTCATTAAACTCCACTTTCTATCCACTCCATTCCATGCATGTCTTTTGCTAGCTTAGGTTTGAGTTCAAAGGGAATTTGAACTGTATAGCTCATGCTCACACTTTAGTTCATCATCATTCCCCTCGCCCTCCACATCACCATGCACATCATCGGCAAATGCATGCATACTCCTCCCCGATCCCGCAGTCACACTCATGTCCTTGTCCTCGTTTAATTCTTTGTCCTCATTGATGTCTTCATTGCCAAGCCACAGAAATACAGTGTAATCCTTGGCTGCACTCATGGCCGAAGGAGGTATGATGAGCAATGCCTTTTTCTACCCATTCGTGGCTCCTTTCTTCTTGGGGTCGTGGAGGGATATTGGGCTACTTTTGCACCCTCTCGGGCACTGCCTCCAAGAGGGGATCCTTGAACTGCATTGCCGCACATATGGCAGGCTCGCAAATGGGGGGGCACCGGGCGACCACATGCAAATGCCTTCTCCGCCGCCTTTTGCGTCCTTGTACATCCACGGCCACATCCACGAGGGCCCATGCTTCTAACCTACATGCACAACAATTCACCATGCATGCAATGCATGCACATATTGCATAAGCCATGGCTTGGTAAATTGAAGAACTCTAATGCACCTTGTAGTCACACATGGTTGGCCGCAATGGTGCATCTATGTGTACATCACTAATTAGTATGAAGAACGGTAATGTACCTTGCAGTCATGCATGGCTGGTTGCAATGGTGCAGCCAAGTGTACATCACAAGTTATGTTCAAGAACTGGAACGTACCTTGTAGTCATGCATGGATGCCTGCAATGGTACATCCATGTCTTCATCAGAAGTTGTGTTGAAAACTGTAATTTACCTTGCAGGCTTGCATGGCTGGCTGTAATGGTGCAGCCATGTATACATCTCATGGCAAGTTGAAGAACTGTAATGTACCTTGCAGCCATGCATGGATGGCTGCAATTGTGCAGCCACGTGTATGTTACAAGTTATGTTGAAGAACTGTAATGTACCTTGCAGTTATGCATGGCTGGCTACAATGGTGTAGCCATGTGTACATCAATAATTCTGTTAAAGAACTACAATGTACCTTGTGCCATGCATGGTTGGCTGCAAAGGTGTAGTTTGCGGTACATAGAAAAGTACATCAACACATCACAATGTACATTATAGGAGGAGTTGTACATGACAGATTGACCACGCCAATGTAAAGATCAATGAACGTATGCATGACTGGCCTCGTTGTTTTGCAACAATGCATGCCATGCATTCATGCTTTGGCTACATTATTGCAAATAAACCTTAAAAAAATATGGTTGTGTTTGAGAACATGTGGGTGGTTGCTGTACTAGATTGCATTGATGACAGGAAGGTAGTTACAAGCACTCACCTCAAGGTAAATGCCGTCGATGTCGTTGTTGTCGCCACAATTGCCAATGTCACGGCTGTCGACGCTGTTGCTACTGTTGTCCCTGTCATCGCTAGCCCCAATATTGCTGCTTGTTGCCTCTGTCGCTACGGTTGCCGTTGTCGTCTCATGCCCTCGCTGTCACTGCTTGTTGTCGTTGTCGTTGCTATCGCCGCTATTGCTCCTGTTGTCGCTATCGTTGTTGCCACTGCTTTTCGCCACTATCATCGCTGTCGCCACTTTTTTCATAACTGTCGGCAGACACTACTGCCGCCCCTGCCGTAGACATTGCTGCTATGTATGCAACTATCTAGGTCTGTGTCGGATGTCAGAGTCTGAGACTGAATCTCAGTTTAACTCGGATTTTCCGAGTCAGAGTGATTGTTTAGAGCTAGATTCAGAGACTATGTCAGCTATCCAAAGTCTAGGTCTTGGGTGTAAGTCTGCCACAGAGCCTAAGTCAGAGACTAAGAGTCTTGGGTGTGTGAGTCTGCTTGTGTCAGAGTCGATCTACAGCTGTCTGCGTGCATGTGAATATGAATTCGAAGTCGAAGTCAAGTCGGAGTCCAAGTCTCCATCGAGTCACTAGTCATGAAATTTGACTGCCTTTATCTTCAGTAAGTGGCACGACTTCCTGTTTGCATTCATGAACGACAAGTTGCGTGCTCACCGGTCGGCCATATTCATTATCGCTACCGTCGATACTGGCTCCAACCGGACTGTCCAGAGCAATTTTCAACGGCGACGACGTTGTTCCGCTTGATGCGTGAATTCTTCTCGTGGTGGAGCGTTCACGCATCGAGCGGATCGACGGTTAGATGAATTGAAGCATCCGAAGTGGCCAACAAATGGTGCAACACATCATCGTGGCTGCTTTTTTGTGCCGCTGACGTCGGTGACATAGATAATTCCTGGCCAGCCAAGACGTTCATCGAGTCGGCCACCCACGCGACGTTTGCACTCCGCCTGTGACGGATGTGTAGATTGGCACGGTAGGCTACGACCGATGTATTATTTGTGTTCATCCTATGGCCACGAATAGGCCGTCTCGATGGCCGGCCACCTCGACCGGTTATCGAGTCGGCCAACAAGCGACCTTCAATTATTACATCGCACGACTAAAAAAAATGCAAGATGACTTACACTTAAGATATGGAATCTTCCATTTATGCAATTCAAACCAAGAGATAAGCATGCAAACCTATGTAAAAGAAAATCATTAAATATGTATAGGCTGTGACATCACATGCGCAGAAAATCGTTTGACTCGTTTTCAAGTCATAGTCTTCAATTACGTTTCGTTTTGCTGTGTTTCGACTGCCTTTGACGACCTGCAGGGTTGCTAGCGTTGGTGAATTTAAGCACAATAGTCCAAACAAATCGAAACGGAACGAAACGAAACTGGATTCCAATTTCGTCGGATATATGTGTCAACTTCGACAAGCCGGAGTTAACTTCAACTTCGACTTTGACACTTCTAGGGGTCCACTAATTTCGGTTCGGTCCAGCTTGGACGCGAAGTCAGAACGAACTGGAATCAGTCGGAATTCAATTTGGTTCCGACCTAACATGCTTAGCCAACGTCGTCATTGTGCAAAACTGGAAATTTTTATTAAAACCACCCGCCCTTGGATAAGATACAACACGCCTGTTTTGTACAATGGCGAATGTCAAGCTACCCATTGACCCATTTTAGATTATGAAATTGAATCAGTGGTGGGAAAGACGTGACATTTTTATCCATGAGCAATGGCTGGTGCCGTGACTGTGATGGCCAGTCAATCGCCCTTGATTATCTGTCCGATTAAGATGTATCATTCCTGCACATTCTTTTAACCCCATCTGATTGCCAGTGAATCCGGCCTAGGAAGCCTCTTTCGCTATATCCTGACGTTAGTGCTGGCCACGGTCCTGTGAATACGCCTGTCGTTTGATGATCGCTTGGCGCGGGCTCCACAAAAGGCTATTTCGATGAGAGTTACAGGCCTCAGATGATAATGTCCGTAATGGCCAGGCTCTGTGGATTGCCGCGGGGCCTGCTTTGGGATCTTGGGCAGCTTGCGCTGCAGCTGATTCTGCTGCTGCTTCTCCCAGCCACGGGACAAAAAATAAAAACCGCTGCAAGCAGAGGTGAGACCGCTCTT